>JAXDRA010000205.1:0-30000 GCA_034190875.2 Urechis unicinctus | reverse complement strand
GGCAACTGTACTTGATTCTGAGTCCCCGTCAGGAGAATCGATTTGTTGTCAAGTTAATTACAGATAAGAGTCATAACCCACAAACCAGTGGGGATGTTATCATGGCCATTTTGTTTAAACTCGGATAATATAGTGAAATGCCAAATTTGGGTAAATCTCAATTCTTCTCTCAATATATCTTGTAGTTCGGTTAATAAAGGCCTGATTCATCACATCAGAGCATTTCAAATGTAATTTGCACACAATCAATTGTAAATCGAAACACAATATTTGCCATGTCAGATTTGCAAACATTCAGAAAATTGATTGAAATTAGCAATTTTGTGTTAAGCATCGGTTAAACTGACCAAAATCTGCAGTTTCACCTTTAATCAAAAACCATTTGATCCCATAAACTCCCAAGTTATGTTGGAAGCTGTAAATCTATGGGTCAGGATTAAAGTTGACTGTATGCTGAAGGACGGAAAATTGAGGTGGGAGGGGGGGGGGGGGGGTCGGTGGTTGACTTACTCGCATATTGCAGTTGGTGTATTAAGGTGAATGCAGTCGTCTGCACAAATATGATTCCCACAAAAGTACTATCATTATGCTGTATGCAAAATACCGAAAAGGGCACCGAGTCTGTATCTACTTCGCCTTAGCAATGCAATTGTGCCTTCAATCCAAATGAGCAGTCGTTCTCAAAACTCGTACAACCGAGAAACAAAGAAGCGAAAATCCGCATGGTCACATGCATGCAGTTACATATGCGACCAATATTTTCAGAGTTGTCTACATGTTGAATTTAAATTGGTTGGTCAGTTGATAACTAAATATTATGATATACGTATGAGAAGGCCTCTTTGGGCTCTAACATAGGGACCTGGCCATGACCCTTAGATAACCCTTCCGTAGCTGTACTCCATTACGTCGAAAGACTAATGTCGATAGCGTAGTTGGCACCTTACTTTGCCTTAACCGCAACTCTTTTTAACCACACTAAAGCTTACTATACTTTACGGAGCTCATATCCGTTTCATTACTTCAGATTTCACACATTTGATGTCGATTAGAGAATTCCTTATTCATAAATCCATTCGTCCGATGAAGCTGCATACATGACTCGGCGTTTACATTGTTCTAAATTTGACGCCATCATGAGAAAAGGAAAAATATCACTAGCATGGCACCCAATGAACAGATGGTGTCGCATAAATGGCATTCTGATGTTGATGATCAGTTCCTTCTTCAAATAATGCAGGACGCTATTCTACATGTGACCCTTAAATATCGCTCATCAATGTCTTTTCGACCAACATGCGAGGCATCTAGTGAAAAGACGAGCAGATTTTGTCACCACGTTCACAATAGCGTTGAGCTCTTGTAACTTTTGACCCGTTTAGACGTGGGGAACTTACGCAAAGTTTGCGTTGAGAGTCGCTTCGTTTGACAAGTGCTTTCGAATAACTTAACCATTAAGGAAACAAGACCAAAACGTTCGCCCGATTATCGTAAGCAGACGCCAGAGAAGGATGCGGGGATTGATGCGCGAGGAAAGGTGACCTTAGGTACAATAACATGATGCTTTCAGGCGCCTGTGTAGCGGAGATGTTATTCTTCCTCGGCGTAACATAGTCGTTCTATTCAGAAATCTCATCACTCTCTCTTTGCTAGCGACATTCCCATCCTTCTTATCATTGTATCAAATATGCGTTATGTCATGTTTCATATCATATTTGCGTGATTGATAAGGTTATTGTCACCACGGTATGCAGACATGAACAATCCATTTGATGTAGTGCTGTTAAATTCCATAACAGCGCTAAAATATTATCTTAGCGTGAGCTATAAATTATTGGGCAGGCGCTAGGAGCCCCAAATAATCAGGTGCATATAACCGTTCATGATATTCAGAACTAAAATCGCAGCTGTAAAATGAGGATGATTTCCACAATATTGCTTCTCCAGAGGATAAATCGATATAATCAGTTTTTCTTTGCAATGTACAATTTATATTTTTACAAATAACCATCGAACATATTTCCTCATTAAACTGTCTTTTTGCGGCATCTTATGCACGATTCAAATTTGATAAAATTGATATATTAGTGACGATAGAGTTCATGCGATACATCTGATAACCCGCTACGCAGTCAATACATCATCGTAAAACTCCATCAAATTTGTCACGTGTTTTATATGCGCAGCTACAAGGCAATCTCTTATATCTTCTCTGCGTGTGAAAAAGTAAATCCCTTGTGTTGGTTTTTTGCTCTGATTTCTTGATAATATTAGTTTTCATCACAGTCTTTTATGAGTTCTCTGTCAATACATTGCCGCGGGGATGTTTTAAAATAAAAACACGCTGTCGTTTGAAGTGTCTGTTCATTCGCGAGAAAAAGGAACACATTAATCAGGTGTCTTTCTTACCAGTCTGACCTCGGATTATCGTTCATCAAGAATGTAATGATACAATGATTCATTAGTTAGCGCTGATATCGATATCGCAAATCAGATGTTACATAAGCATTACGTTCAGTTATTCCACCCTGCTGCTCGGAAACATCGCATAACCTGATAACAACGCACTCGAAACGAGCCTTATGATGGCGATGTCCTCCTGCTCCGAAACTCATCATAGCGGAATCGTTGCTGAGGTTGGCCTATCTGATCAATCATCTGTTTCAGGTTAGGCTTCACTTATAATGTTAGTCTATTTTTTCTTTTGTAGTAAACAATACTCATAGAACTCTGTAGTGCTAATCACGGTCGTAGCTCTTCACAATTAATTTATCCTCCTGGCAACATTTATACGTTATGATCGCTCACGCTCAGCAGATCAGAAATAGTGAAATAATTGGTAGACGGGCAGGGGAAACATAATACTTGCTAGGAGAATCGACTAATCAGTGATAAGATAAATGTGGTGTGTCAAAAACAAAATGAAACTTTTTCTTGGTGTGTCCTTTCCTTAAAATCATCCATCCGCAAAACGGATATGGGTTTGTGTCATAGATATATGGACGTGGACTGTGCAACACCAAATACAAACGCAAATATCAATCTCATAGCATTCAATGAACAAATGAATTCACTTAAATGACATTCTGGCGTTGATGAATGATTCAAGCTATAAATAGTGCAGGCTTGCTATAGCGCAAGCGGTACTCATGTGTCACTCATCGATCAAATGTCGAACAGAGCAGGAAACGCCGCCTCCAGTGAAAATTTTAGCAGATTTTTGCCCCTATGCTGACAATTGCTTTGAGTTTTTTTATATCTTTTGTGGACGTTTATTAGGGAGGTAACCTTTAATAAGTGTCCTGAGTCCCCGATCCATAACAAGGAACCCAAGCCATTCGGACGCAGGTGAAGCTGAACCGTCAATTTGGCTGGTAGATAATAGGGGATGTTACACGTGCTACACTGTCTTGGCCAATTTATGGGCATTTAGCAATCTAGACTCGACTTCTTGAACCTTAGCCTATTAATGACCAAACGCCTCAATATATCACTAATAAGAACAACTCACAGTAACCAACGATGCTAAAAAAGCCCCAGCACCTCTCGAGCTCTCGTAAGCTCATGTGTAAAGCCTAACTATGGCTAACTTTACCTTCCGTTCACCGCTGCAGCTGCAAATAGTTACGTTTAAAGTTGCAGTTATGACGAATACTGCATGGTGATCACATCAGAGATAGATTGAATTTCGAGTGCACATATTATGCCAATCAAATATCTCTTTTAAAGTTCGAAACCTAATAGAGCACCCTATTGTTAATCGCGTCGTGGGTGTTGGACATAAATTTATCGCTCAGGAAACATTTGTAAGTAATTATCGTCTATGCTCGACGGATAAAAAAAAGTGTGTATCGTGATATGTTATAATAATATAGTGATCGTGACATGCGACGCTTTGTCACTAGCCCCAATAGGAGTCATATCCATAGTCACACACGTAACATCTCGTCACCAGCTACCACAAAGTGATGAACATCCGCTGTTCTTCTGTAATCTGCTCAGCAGCATAGAGCCGATCAACACAGTGTCGAATACCAATATAACCAATCTCGCAAGTTCAAAGCACAGCGTTCGATTATGGGTCTTATTGTAGTTCTTCCTAGACTGAAATATATTGGTTACGTATATTCCAAACTCTATTGCGGTAACTGAATGGCCAGGAGACACGTATGTTGCATCCTTCTATTACCTTGTCCCATTCATGGACCAATATATTAGTAATAAATAATATCTTACTCATGCATGGCGCAATATAATGTGACAATACGACTTGAATAGAATGCTTATCTAGGTTCTACGAGTGTGTTAACCAGAGGGTTAACCACACATTCCCAACGTGATGGTTTGGATTTATAATGGTTACAGATTCTTCCTTTAAGCAGGGTAAACAATGCTTTTGTATTTAACATTTTTTTGCTTCTCGTTAGTTGTTATTCCAACCAAACCAAGAGGGTTTATTTGAAGGTTACATTAAATAATTACTTTAAATTAATACATTAAATGATTTCTTTAAATTCCCACAACAATGAAAAAGCTATAATGGAGCTTATTCAGCATTTAAGTCCAAAAGTATCAGCGCCACTGTTTTTAATAAGGGCAGTAAAGGTTTTGGTTGAATTCAGTAAATCAGATAAACGATTAACCGTTCGGCCCACATCAAATTGAAAATCACTGGACACTGACTGACTGGATCATGCAATATAGTATGCTGTCCAAGACTTTGTTAATGGTATATATGCTACACCACGACGTTTACAATATAGTAAAGCATGCAAACAAGAACCTACAATTGAAATTAATCACTATTTACGGTGTAAATCTATGACTAATCATCGGAAGCTCCGCAAGCAATACGAAGCGACCATTCTCGGCAATCTTGGTCGTGCATTACTCGCTTGACTTAACCTGATATTTATCTATTTAACTGTTGCTCTGTTTTCAGCTACTGAATTATAACTATCCTAGATTTCACTATATGCACATTTACAGTTTATGCTGTTAGGCGAGGAAAACCCTGCGGCTAATTGATACACCGTTTGATTGATGGTGTTAAGAAGTTCCTTTCATCCGAACCTTCCTCGTGAAAATTTACAAGACAAACAAGGCCTGTTAGAAAATATGGACTGGTAAAGATGTTTATACTGCATAAGGGGTTATATGTTTGTGTTAAATTATCAAAATGAGTCGCAAGGCGTACATGTCCACAGAGATTATCAGACTGCGATGCTGAGACAACCCGTCTTGTTGGGCTGAGGGAAAACAGGGAGCCTCTCTATCCAATTCATGACAAGAGATGGAGAGCAACAAATGAATGCATTGTCGTGTGACAACTTGCTGGAGACTCAAAGTAAGACATATTGTGTATTTATATAGCACCTAAACTTCTAAGCAATTGTCAAATGAGGGATGCAAGCTGTTCACATTTTAGTTGCATGCCGCGCAAGCTACGTTAATTGTCGCTTGACCAAAGAGATAGCCCCCAGCTTGTACTATTTCAAATATGCTGAGAATTCATCTTGAATATTTTATTGTACAGCCGTATGAGAGATACTATTTGCCATAAATAATTCGAAGAGCAATCGGGGTAGGAATAACAAATAGTTATATGTTAATATATACATAAAAATACATAAAATTCTACCCTTCATTATGTTTATTAAGTGTTGGCCACTGTATTGACTAACATATGACATCGACAATCAAATTCCCTACCATTTTTGGGATCAAGCTGTGTTTAATTTGGTAAAACGTATAACGTTTGGTACGCTCCATATGCTCATGGGTAAACAGCATTCTCTATTAAACACAGGTTGTTAAAGGTGCAAGCAGTTGCTTGCTACGATGAGCAGGCCAATTTATTGCAAATTACAAATAAGCAAAGGTTTTCGATCCGATAATTTTTGATTGATGATGACCAGGCTGGTGTAAAACATTGCCGATATGCAAAGAACGTGTGTGCGCTAGCGTTGGTTTTTGGGCCAGTCAGAATTATTATTTACAAGAAAAATCACCATGTGCCTTTGAGCAGGATTAGCGCAGATATGCTCAGTAGAATGAGTGAATTACCTGGCGGATGTTGTTTGATAGGATGAGCGGTAACCACTGCATGTGTGTCAATGTCGGTCAAAGACAACTGTTTACTAAGTGTTCTTAGAAAAAATCATCGTTTTCTTAGTATAATGTACAATATTAATCATTTTATTGTGTCAGTTGTACAATAAAGTATATCTCTTATGGGACATAGTCCTTAGCCATGTGTTGGAATAAGTTTTCGAGCGCAACAATGAATATTTAGAAAGCATCATTTATATGATATGTATAGTGCTTTTTATCGGAATCCTTACAATGCATGTGTTGTGATGAATCTAACACATTGAGCACAGAAGCACAAAAGCAATGACATAGCTTTTCTGAAGTATGATGCAGCGAAAGGGGAAAGTATGACGATAAATCATCACATTCATAGATGGGAGTGAAATTTGATATGAAGGACCGGTAATCACGGCCATAAATGGGCAATGCATGGTGATGGACGAGTTTTTTCTCGTGACGTACTAGGACGTTATAATGGATGATGCCTACAATAAGAATCTCCCCTTGGTCTATAATAGCATCGTGGTAAGCATAACTAGTTAACTATCTATCTACTAACTAGGTGCCAGAAAACCATGTGTATGGCTTCGCATGCGTGCATCTTGTTGTTTGAAAAGTATCATTATGATCACTGGGATTTTGATATGGTTTATCACAAGTTGGCCAATTGTAGCAGTTTATTCTGGCATCAGCAATTTCTGACCGAAAGACGCAAAACAACAACAGGTCGTGCAATTTGCAGCTCTAAACATGCGTTTGGCGCACAGTGCTGCGGTTAACTTTCAATATGGATTAATCCCCCTACCTCTTTATAATACTGCCGTCACACCGGACTGGCGTCCTTACCGCGTCCCTACGGCGACCCAGGACGTGGAAGGGACGCCATGGACGCCGTAGGGTCGTGGTGAGAACGCATCAAGACGCCGTTGGGACCCCAAAGACGCCGAAGGTCGCGGAGCGACGGCGTTTACTTTGGACATGTTCAAAGTAAACGCCAAGGTTCGGCGTCCTGAGCGCGTCCTGGCTCAGGACGCCGTGGGATCGCCCTGAGGTCGCCATGGTCGCCGTAGCATCGCAGTAGGAACCCGAACAACGCAAAAGGAATGTAGTACAGACGTGGTAGAGTCGCCATGTAAACGCGGAGAAAAGGATCGGGGGAACCAATGGTGACCTTACTGCGTCCTTACCACGTCTATGGGGTTCTTACCACGACCCCATCACGTCTATGGCGTCCTTACCGCGATGTCAGGGCGGATATTTTGGGATTTTAGCTATTGTCCGCGACCTTACAACGTTCTCAATGCGTCCCTGCAGCGTTAATGGCGTTTCTACGGGATGCCTACTACGACTATTGCGTTTCTACGGAGTTTGCACTGCGTTCCTAGCGCGTTCCTACTGTTCGCCCTCGAAGAGCTATAAAACCCAATATTTCATATCTTTATCAGAGTATTTCTCGTACTCACCATCATCAGGGCCGAATAAATGATGAACTTGCTCGCACTGCAACATATACTTATTGTCCAGCAGCAGCAGCAGGCAGATGATTATGTCAAAGCTGTAAAACTGATCAGACGGCGAAGGAAAAGAAGGGCAAGGTTAAGAAGATGCTGGGTTAGACCATGGCTCGGTGATGTCCGAAGAGAACAGTTTGGCCACTTCAACCGATGAGAGTAAAATAATGAATGAAGCTTTCCGAAAGAACAGTGGAGTTTTATACTCGCAGCGAGGACGCCGTTGGGTCGCCCTGCAGTCGCCGTGGGAACGCCATGCACGCAGTAAGGTCGTGGTAGAAACGCTAAGAACGCAGTGGGGTCGCAGTGGGTTCGCCGCTGATAGCCGTATGGATGCCGCAGTGACGCCGTGTAAACTCAATAGAAACTCCAATGACGCAGTAAGAACGCGGTAAGGTCGTGTTGGGAACGCCGTGTACATACACAGATTGCCGATCACAGAACTCCGGTGTGACGGCTGACCGAAATCTGGATTTATTTTAGAAAAATCATTGGCGTTCTCAATGCGACCATCGGCGTTCTCCAAAATATGACAGTTTAGGACGCGGTAAGGACGCCAGTCCGGTGTGACGGCAGTATAACACTGGGCAAGCGTTTTCATATATTTTGTAATTTTTTTTAGATTAGTCACGCTTATCCGTTAATTCTCAAAAGGAACTCTTTTCTATCGTCATTAATGATATTCTGTATAACACATTCAATGCGCAAAAATCATTCATGCAATCGGTTGTTCCTATCTCTGTCCTCGGAGATTAAAAGCGGAATACGTATTGATTTCTTGTTTAAGTAAGACAATTTCCAATTTGTTTCTGTTTATTTGATTTCGTCATAAACATGACGAGCATATCCCTACGCAATTTGTAAAATTAATCATACGGTTTAACACGGTCTAAAATAAACAGGCTGAATTTGTTTTTCTACATATTCGTGTTTATGGCTATGAAGCAACGTAGGCATCGATCGACTCTCAGACGCGGAAGAAGTCGTTTTTTAATACTGGGTGCAAACATTCGACATTTTCAATTGCGATTGATGCTTTGAATGCAATCGTTAGTGGATTGACGTCAATTGAACGGTTTTAGTATGGCATTGAACTTCCGCAAAAATGTTCATTTAAGCTTCCCCTAATTGTCACAGAAATTGGCAGCCAAATCGGCAGATAATCGTTCTGGTCGTTGCAAAAATTTAAAAGGGCCATATCGAGTGGATATTTGTGCTTTTAGAATGCTCAACAGCATTACTAGAGACGGCAACGCAAATAGTTGATTGTCCACAGGTTTGAGAAACTAACATGCTAAATTTAGCTGCTACTACAATTGTGAAATAGAATGGAATGATGATAGCTTTCCATTGTGTCATCTTAAAGAGATTAGCACATGTATAACGGCAAACATTGGGCCTGCTCAGTATCTTTATGCTGTGTTCATATTGTACTGAATTATGCATTCACGTACAAAGCAAACATTTCACACAAAGCAGTCATGAATGCATTAATTGATGTTTCCTAGTTAATTATGTTGGCTTTGTTCACTCATAATAACCAAAGCCTTGAAATATCTACTCAGACCGCGAAATTCCTACCAATCTTGGCCGGGCTTTACTGGCTTTGTACCGTGACATTTGTCTTCTGGATAGCGGTCGTGCGGATTTAATGTATAACCGTTTGTCAAAAAATAGCTGATTTTGACATCTCGCGCAACGCTCAAACGGACACTTATCTCTATTATTGTCTTGTCTATAAAATGCCTCTATACGAGGCGAGATCTTAACCAGTACCAGCCGCCGAAATAGGCATGTAGCACAAGTGCACTATGTCCCGTTGTATATATCAACAGTATATAAATGCGTGACTCAAAAGGTATTGATGTTACATCTTCTGTGTGCAAAAATTGGTAGCTAAGACACTATTGTGTAATTATGCATTCTGGTAATGCATCTATAACCACGAGTGATGTGTTCAGCTGACAAGGATTACCATTACGATTGCAGTCGTGGTTGCTACGCTACGTTTATTATCTCATTTTTGCTTTATTAACGCATTCAACGTAAAATAGTTATGCATCCGTGAATTGAATGCCACCCCAGTTAAACATTACCCATTTGTCCGCTTTAACTCGCGATATTCATTACTCAATTATGTACTTACTTGCCACAAAACTTCGCTATAGTCAATATTAGAGGCGATTAACTGGCATTTCGCAAACAAACTCACTGACCGATCAAGCTCCGCACTCTCTTTCTCGTTTCAAAATACTTCGCTACTATAAAGTCTTAGTTATCAAAGCACTTAGATGACTTTTCTGTTGAGTGCAATGGGTTTGATTGATATTCACAGACGCCATATGGAGTGTAATTCACAAATTTTACAAAGCATTTTAATAACTTGGATAATGTCCCCGATCATTCAAAAGCTACGAATATTTTCAAATATGACCAAACTAATGGCATCAAACGCTTCATATATTGTGTGGCATGCATTAGGTAAGTAATGTCCAGCGCATCACATTAAGTGTAGAAATTCTTTTTCACCCTTCAAAACATATCTCATTTACGACAAAAACTTTGCAGACGCCTTTGTTATTAACCATCCATGAAAGCACTGGCTGGTGATTTATCCCATGAACAAAAAGCAACTGTACCATCGACCAAATTTACATTCCAGAAAATCAACTAGGAGGAAGAACGAATAGATATATCTGTGGACAAGAAAAAAAAAGATGCGGCATCCGATTCGTTGTTTGCATTCGTACAGTGATTCTACAATCGTTGCGTTGTTTTCCTTGCTATGTTGCGATACACAATTTGGAATGCTGCCGTAAATCAAAGGTGGCATGCACCAAAATACTCATCATGTAGCAATCAGGCATATGATGATTTATTTGCTCTGTCTTGCTATATGCCGATGTTGGTTCATCAGAAAACCTAGCATTCGATATATTTTAATTTTTTCTATCTATATTCTACACATTTTATATCAAATGATGTGCATGGTTAATATTAATTATTCACAATGACAAGACAATGCCATAAATCAATTTCAAGTGGAGTTGCATAAATTACATTTGTGCGTAGATGAAGGATTCCAGCTATAAATAGTGGCGCTTCTAAAGCTCATATCGCCCTCTTTTGTGTCTAATCAACCAAATATCCATTAGAGCAACAAGCACGTCATACACCGAACAGGTGAGCAGATTTATCTCCTTCGTTCACAGCTGCTTTGGGTTTTAATTATGGCACGTATGACCGAACAAAGAGTCCCTGATGTGGGCTGATCAGCAACAGAGGGTTCATTAAAGTCAGTATAGTTGACATGTGGTTTAGAATTAACAAAACGAAATACACAAAACTGGACCAAAATGCTCACTTGGTTAGCATAAGATATGTTGTAGCAGAGGCTAAATGATCAGCGAAAGAAGGCAGTGATGGATGTGCGCGGAAGGTTGACCTTACAATTGCATTATACTCTTAGACGCTTGTACAGCAGTGCTGGTATCGTTCCTTGGCACTACACTGTCACTCCATTCGGCGATCTATTCGTTACTAGCGACATGGGTAAGCAATTTCTTCCCTTATTATCATTGCTTCAAATATACGTTTGTCAAGTAACCCATATTAATGGTACGATTTATTAAGGTTCGGAGCACAAAGGTGCCTAGGCATAAACATGGAGTACCTCGTAAAGGCCATAACTATCCTATAATATTATCTTAGTGCATGCTATTAATTTTTTGTCTCTCTGTGTGTGCACTGAAACTGCTCAGCGCTAGTTGACGGACTACTGCGATGCGCACCGCCCATACCTACTGATTGGATTTTTCGACCAAGGCCAACCACTCGCACTTCAAACACCAATTGAGAACATTATCAGCTGCAGTTGGCAATTCATATGCAGAGTGTATTGGATCGACGTGTTATCGCAATAACTCAAATAACTGCCACTTAAAATGTAATAATGATATAGGGAATTAACGTCAAAGAGGTACCTTAGGCTATGAATGGTCAACCATCTTCACCTATCACGAATATGGTCACTGCTTATATAAGACTCTGCACGGCCACCGTCACCTCTAATACCCAGCTGCAGTACTGCACAGCCAGTACCCGCGCCATGTGTGACATATACTAGATGTGAAACGTTGTTAACCAACCTTTTTAACACAGCTTGTGTGACTGTGTGTGTTTTGGGATGTGTAGGGGCCCGTTGTTGAATTCCTTGTAAAGCACATTTTTAACGCCAAAAGCACAAACTGTATGTATCTCACATAACCAGGTTTTTTTGTCTGGTGTTGTATTCTGGTTATGTTCCCGCATAATATCAACCACTTTGAAAGCAACCCTAGCAAATTTCCAAGCCAAATCCCACAAGATAAGAAGAAAATGTTAACATTCCTCGCGGGTTTATAATGCGGTTCATGCAAGTATCGTTGCTGGAACCGTCTCTCACATTTGCTATGATTGACCCAGTTTGGACGGGTGTATGATTATATGTCAAGTAACTACAGGACGTATTGCAGGGCTTAGGTTGGTGAATTAACTTTTAAATGTGCTAATGGTTTATCGTGGTCATGATCATAGAATGCCTTTCTCAGAGGGACACCGATATTGGCCCTGTCGGGTTTTGGTTGTCTATTTGTTATTTACACGGGACAAAGTACAGTTGACACTAGCAAATGGAATAAATGAATGACTGATTAAAAACGCACGTCGTGTAGAGGCATTATATAGCCAAGATAATACTGGAGATTACAGTGCATATAAGTGTCGCGATATGTAATTAATAAACTAATTGTTGACAAATGGTTATGTTACAAGTAGTTGGATACAAATCAGCGGCCAAATATAAAAATAGCAGGTAAAATCGAGCCAGTAATGCACGACCAAGATGGGCGGAACGTTTACTATGTGTTGCTTGCAATATTTTGGTTAATATGATCAAACAAAACAAACATATAACACGTGGCATAAATCATAAATGAATACATTCATGATTGCTTTATGTGCGAGGCGTCTAGTTAGTGTTTTTTACGTTAGTGCATTATGCATTACTGTGTGTGCTTTGCGTTAGGATAGTGAGAAGGTCTAATATTAGCCATTGCAATCAACCATTATTTCATTACATTTCAAAATTGAGGTAGTAACTCTATTTGCTAGGCCACTGTAGGAAAAATGACGTTTGTCAAACCCCTTGACAATTCTAGTACTCACTCGACATCGACCTACTTCAATTGTTTTAGCGACCACTCTTGATATTCTCTAGCATCAGAGAGATACTCTACCAGTCTATGAAGGCCAATATAAATGGCATGCTACGCAAGAATATTGCATTGTGCCGAGGCTTACACACACATTATTGCAGAAAATGAATGCCACAATGAGGCCGTCAATCCCTTTGATAATTAACGCATGGAGTAACTATTCTGTGGAGGAATACAAAATATATGAAAACCGTTGACCATTAATAACAAGATGGCGGATGATTAATCGAAAATGGATAAAAGTGGACCAAATTTACCGCAGCTGTGTACGATAGACGCCTGTCTAGCGCAAATGATGATGTATGCTTGCACAAGCTAACATCATTTCTATGCCCTCGCTAAACATATTTCGTTCCTAGGGTTTGTTGCAACATTCAAATTGCGGAATGCTATTAGGCAAATATATTAATTTGCAACCTGAACATGAGAGGGTCATTTGGTAAGCAGTCAGCTTAATGCAGTGTGCGAATAAACTATTCTGTCCCATTATTAACCCATAATCCACAGGGGCGTATATGTCATGAGTAATGGGGTTTGTTACTTGGATGTTATAAATACATTATTTATATATTCCTGTTTTGCAGGCATACGCACGAACGCAGATGATTGGTGCAACCTTATCTGTAAATTACCTTAAACATTTTGCGTCAAATTAGCTGGTATATTTTACGCAATGCCACTACGTGGATAAATGTGTCTTTTCAATGACAAAACAAACATCATATGAGTGTGTTTATATCGTTGAAATGATACTGTGACAAAGGATAGAATACGCGCAAGTCTTTTCTGCATATGTATGTGTTCTTATTCATTGCGTGCTGTAGGTAGACATCAGGGCTCTGGATGCAGGGCGATCACAATCAGTTAGGAAGGTCAAAGGTCAATGCACACCAAGAGCACTTTGAAGGCAGATGATAGTATGAATGCAATAGCAGGATGGGGTAAAAAAAACGCAATTTAAAAAAAACTATTACGCCAGCAATGCTGTGACGCGTTGTTAATGATCAAAGGAGCTTAAGAAAAGCGATATTAAATTGCGGTTCAACAGTGCTAGAGCGAACAAGGTAACAACAGTTATCTACGCAACACAAAAGGGATTTGGCCATGTAAGCACGTGGGCGGATTGAGTTTATTCGGTGTTGAACTAAGCAAGCGCCAGTTTCTTTCGCTATCAAATAACGTTAATCCGATATACTTCATGTAAGCTACACACATATATATCATGATAAAACCTGTCTGCATGATGAAGCGGGAAAACCTGAGGGATGAATACATATCTCCTCATGGGAGTTGGTGTAATTAGGTAAATGTAAGCCTCTGCGTAAACATTTTTCTCGTCTAATTACTATGACCAGTGGGGGTATTAGGCTGGACTGTCTTCGTCATGGCACAACAATTATGCCATTATTTCAAAATTGCCACACGTTTCCATAACATCCAAGGAAACAAAATAGCGGTCACCTGTTGTTCACGCGCATGGTGCTTCGTAAAAGACCTAAATGTTCAGAATGGGAGTTTATACAATTTGAATCATGAATTTGTCGATCATTTGTTTGCAAAATGTCAATGAATTGCACTTTTAACTCATTGATTCGAAGGGCGTTGGCCTATTTTCACTGATGCTTTATGTACATAATTATAATGTTATATAATATTTTCTAGGAGGAGTAAGCTTCCTAGTACTCTTACATAGGGCCCATAAAATACCCTTAAAATCAGCCTTTCGTTTTTGTACAACATTTAGTCAAACGACAGATGACGATGTCGTACTTTGCTTCTTAATTTTGATTTCAAATCGCATTCAAGAAACAATAACTATGTCGAGGGGTCAACTGTTTTGTTCTAGATATTTTACAATGCTTCTTTGACATGCCATGAGGGATTAAATTTGAGGCCCTTTTAGAAGTGGATAACTTACGCAAAGTTTGCGTTGAGAGTTGCTTCTGTTTGACTAGTGATTTCGAATAACTTAACCATTACGGAAACAAGACCCAAACGTTCGCCCGATTATCATAAGCAATATAAAAGCAGACTCCAGAGAAGGAGGCGGGAATTGATGCGCGAGGAAAGGCGACCTTAGGTACACTAGCATGATGCTTTCAGACGCCTGTATAGCGGAGATGTTATTCTTCCTCGGCATAGCAGTGTCGTTCTATTCAGAAATCTCCTCACTCTCTCTTTGCTAGCGACATTTCCATCCTTCTTATCATTGTATCAAATATGCGTTATGTCATGTTTCATTTCATATTTGCGTGATTGATAAGGTTATTGTCACCACGGTATGCAGACATGAACAATCCATTTGATGTAGTGGTGTTAAATACCATAACAGCGCTAGAATATTATCTTAGCGTGAGCTATAAATTATTGGGCAGGCGCAAGGAGCTCGAATAATCAGGTGCATATAACCGTTGATGATATCTAGAACTAAAATCGCAGCTGTAGGATGGGTATGATTTCCACAATATTGCTTCTCCAGAGGATTAATCGATATAATCAGCTGTTCTTTGCAATGTACAATTTATATTTTTACAAATAACCATCGAACATATTTCCTCATTAAACTGTCTGTTTGCGGCATCTTATGCACGATTCAAATTTGATAAAATTGAGATATTAGTGACGATAGAGTTCATGCGATACATCAGATAACCAACTACGCACTCAATACATCATCGTAAAACTCCATCAAATTTGTCACGTGTTTTATATGCGCAGCTACAAGGCAATCTCTTATATCTTCTCTGCGTGTGAAAAAGTAAATCCCTTGTGTTTGTTTTTTGCTCTGATTTCTTGATAATATAAGTTTTCATCACAGTCCTTTATGCGTTCTCTGTCAATACATTACCGCGGGGATGTTTTAAAATAAAAACACGCTGTCGTTTGAAGTGTCTGTTCATTCGCGAGAAAAAGGAACACATTAATCAGGTGTCTTTCTTACCAGTCTGACCTCGGATTGTCGTTCATCAAGAATGTAATGATATAATGATTCATTAGTTAGCGCTGATATCGATATCGCAAATCAGATGTTACATAAGCATTACGTTCAGTTATTCCCCCCTGCTGCTCGGAAACATCGCATAACCTGATAACAACGCACTCGAAACGAGCCTTATGACAATGCATTACTCCTGCTCTTAAACTCATCATGGCGGAATCGTTGCTGAGGATGGCCTATCTGATCAATCATCCGTTTCAGGTTAGGCTTCACTTATAATGTTAGTCTATTTTTTCTTTTATGGTAAACAATACTCATAGAACTCTGTAGTGCTAATCACGGTCGTAGCTGTTCACAATTAATTAAATCCTCCTGGCAACATTTATACGTTATGATCGCTCACGCTCAGCGGATCAGAAATAGTGAAATAATTGGTAATCGGGCAGGGGAAACATCATACTTGCTAGGGGTATCGACTAATCAGTGATAAGATAAATGTGGTGTGTCAAAAACAAATAAAACTTTTTCTAGGTGTGTCCTTTCTTTGAAATCATCCATCCGCAAAACGGATATGGGTGTGTGGCATTAATATATGGACGTGGACTGTGCAACACCAAATACAAACGCAAATATCAATCTAATAGCATTCAATGAACAAATGAATTCACTTAAATGACATTCTGGCGTTGATGAATGATTCAAGCTATAAATAGTGCAGGCTGCTATAGCGCAAGCGGTTCTCATGTGTCACTCATCGATCAAATGTCGAACAGAGCAGGAAACGCCGCATCCAGTGAAAATTTGAGCAGATTTTTGCCACTATGCTGACAATTGCTTTGAGTTTTTTTTATAGCTTTTGTGGACGTTTATTAGGGAGGCAACCTTTAATAAGTGTCCTGAGTCCCCGATCCATAACAAGGAACCCAAGCCATTCGGACGCAAGTGAAGCTGAACCGTCAATTTGGCTGGTAGATAATAGGGGTTGTTACACGTGCTACATTGTCTTGGCCATTTTATGGGCTTTTAAAAATCTAGACTCTAATTCTTGTACCTTAGCCCTTTAATGACCAAGCGCCTCAATACATCATGGATAAGATCAACTCACAGTAACCAACGACACTAAAAAAGCCCAAGCACCTCCCGAGCTCTCGTAATATAATGTGTAAAGCCTAACTATGGCTTACTTTACCTTCCGTTCACCGCTGCAGCTGCAAATAGTTACTTTTAAAGTTGCAGTAATGACAAATACTGCATGGTGATCACATCAGTGATATATTAAATTTCGAGTGCACATATTTAGCCAATCAACTATCTCTTTTAAAGTTCGAAACCTAATAGAGCACCCTATAGTTAATCGCGTCGTGGGTGTTCAAAATCAATTTATCACTCAGGAAACATTTGTAAGTAATTACCGCCTATGCTCGACGGATAAAAACATTTGTCTATCGTGATATGTTATAATAATATGGTGCTCGTGACACGCAACGCTTTGTCACTTACCCCAAAAGGAGTCATATCCATAGTCACACACGTAACATCTCGTCACAAGCTACCACAAAGTGATGAACATCCGCTGTTCGTATGTAATCTGCTCAGCAGCATAGAGCCGATCAACACAGAGTCGAATACCAATATAACTAATTTCGCAAGTTCAAAGCACAGCGTTCGATTAGTTGTCTTATTGTAGTTTTTCCTAACCTGAAATATATTGGTTACGTATATTCCAAACTCTATTGTGGTAAATGAATGGTCTGGAGACACGTATGTTGCATCCTTCTATTACCTTGTCCCATTCATGAACCAATATATTAGTAATAAATAACATATTACGCATGCATGGCGCAATATAATGTGACTACGACATGAAAAGAATGCTTAGCTAGGTTCTACGAGTCTGTTATCCAGAGGGTTAACCATACATTCCCAACGTGATGGTTTGGATTTATAATGGTTACGGATTCTTCTTTTAAGCAGGGTGAACAATGCTTTTGTATTTAACATTTTTTGGCGTCTCGTTAGTTGTTATTCCAACCAAACCAAGAGGGTTTATTTGAAGGTTACATTACATGATTACTTTAAATGAATACATTAAATGATTACTTTAAGTTCCCACTACCATGAAAGAGCTATAATTGAGCTTATTCAGCATTTAAGTCCAAAAGTATCAGCGCCACAGTATTTAATGAGGCCAATAAAGGGTTTGGTCGAATTCAGTAAATGAGATTAACGATTAACTTTCGGCCCACATAAAATTGAAAATCACTGGACACTGACTGACTGGTTCATGCACTATAGTATGCTGTCCGTGATTTTGTTAATGGTATATATGCTACACCATGACGTTTACAATATAGTACAGCATGCCAACAAAAACTACAGTTGAATTGAATCACTTTTTACGGTGTAAATCTATGACTAATCATCGGACGCTCCGAAAGCAATACGAAGCGAACATTCCGGCCAATCTTGGTCGTGCATTACTCGCTTGACTTAACCTGATATTTATCTATTTAACTATTGCTCTGTTTTCAGCTACTGAATTATAACTATAATAGATTTCACTATATGCACATTTGCAGTTTATGCTGTTGAGCGTGAAAAACCCTGCGGTTAATTAATACACCGTTTGATTAATGGTGTTAAGAAGATCCATTCATCCGAACCTTCTACGTGAAAATTTACAAGACAAACAAGGCCTGTTAGAAAATATGGACTGGTAAAGATGTTTATACTGCATAAGGGGTTATATGTTTGCGTTGAATTATCAGTCGCAAGGCGTACTTGTCCACAGATATTATCAGACTGCGATGCTAAGACAACCCGTCTTGTTGGGCTGAGGGAAAACTGGGAGCCTCTCTATCCAATTCATGACAAGAGATGGATAGCAACAAATGAATGCAATGTCGTGTGACAACTTGCTGGAGACTCAAAGTAAGACATATTGTGTATTTATATAGCACCTAAACTTCTAAGCAATTGTCAAAGGAGGGATGCAAGCTGTTCACCTTTTTGTTGCATGCCGCGCAAGCTACGTTAATTGTCGTTTGACCAAAGAGATACCCCCGGCTTGTACTATTTCAAATATGCCGAGAATTCCCCTTGAATATTTTATTGTACAACCGTATGAGAGATACCATTTGCCATAAATAATTCGGAGAGCAATCGGGGTAGGAATAACAAATAGTTATATGTTATTATATACATATAAATACATAAAATTCTACCCTTCATTATGTTTATTAAATGTTGGCCACTGTATTGACCAACAGATGACATCGACAATCAAATTCCCTTCCATTTTTGGGATCAAGCTGTGTTTAATTTGGTAAAACGCATAACGTTTGGTACGCTCCATATGCTCATGGGTAAACAGCATACTCTATTAAACACAGGTTGTTAAAGGTGCAAGCAGTTGCTTGCTAAGATGAGCAGGCCAAATTATTTCCTATTACATATAAGCAAAGATCCGTTAATTTTTGATTGATGATGACCAAGCTGGTGTAAAACATTGCCGATATGCAAAGAACGTGTTTGTGCTAGCGTTGGTTATTGGGCCAGTCAGAATTATTATTTACAACAAAAATAACCATGTGCCGTTGAGCAGGATTAGCGCAGATATGCTCAGTAGAATGAGTGAATTACCTAGTGGATGTTGTTAGAAAGGATGAGCGGTATCCACTGCATGTGTGTCAATGTCGGTCAAAGACAACTGTTTACTCAGTGTTCCTAGAAAAAACCATCGTTTTCTTATTATAATGTACAATATTAATCATTTTATTGTGTCAGTTATACAATAAAGTATATCTCGTATGGGACATAGTCCTTAGCCATGTGTTTGAATAAGTTTTCAAGCACAACTATGAATATTTAGAAAGCTTCATTTATATGATATGTATAGTGCTTTTTATCGGAAACCTTACAATGCATGTGTTGTGATGAATCTAACACATTGAGCACAGGAGCACAAAAAGCGATGACATAGCTTTTCTGAAGTATGATGCAGAGAAAGGGTAAAGTATGACGATAAATCAGCACACTATCTTCATAGATGGGAGTGAAATTTGATATGAAGGGCCGTTAATCACGGCCATAAAAAGGGCAATGCATGGTGATGGACGAGTTTGTTCTCGTGACGTACTGGGACGTTATAATGGATGATCCCTTCAATAAGAATCTCCCCTTGGTCTATAATAGCACCGTGGTAAGCATAACTAGTTAACTATCTATCTACTAGGTGCCAGAAAACCATGTGTATGACTTCGCATGCGTGCATCTTGTTGATTGAAGAGAACCATTATGATCACTGGGATTTTGATATGGTTTATCACAAGTTGGCCAACTGTAGCAGTTTATTCTGGCATCAGCAATTTCTGACCGAAAGACGCAAAACAACAACAGGTCGTGCAATTTGCAGTTCTAAACATGAGTTTGGCGCACAGTGCTGCGGTTAACTTTCAGTATGGATTAATCCCCCTACCTCTTTATAACACTGGGCTCGCGTTTTCACATATTTTGTTATTCTTTATAGATTAGTCACGCTTAGCCGTTAATTCTCAAAAGGAACTATTTTCTATCGTCATTAATGATATTCTGTATAACACATTCCATGCGCAAAAATCCGTCATGCAATCGGTTGTTCCTATCTCTGTCCTCGGAGATTAAAAGCGGAATACGTGTTGATTTCTTGTTTAAGTAAGACAATTTCCCATTTGTTTCTGTTTATTTGATTTCGTCATAAACGATATTATGTAAGAATATCCCTACGCATTTTGTAAAATTAATCATACGGTTTAACACGGTCTAAAATAAACAGGCTGAATTTTTTTTCTACAGATTCGTATTTAATTTTTGTTCTCCTGATGCGGAAAGAAGTCGTTTTTTAATACGGAGTGCAAACATTCGACATTTTCAATTGCGATTGATGCTTTGAATGCAATCGTTAGTGGATGGACGTCAAATGACGTTTTATTACGCATTGTACTTCCGCAAAAATTTCATTTTAGCTTCCGCTAATTGTCACACTAATTGTCAGCCAAATCGGCAGATAATCTGTCTGGTCCTTGAAAAAAATGAGAAGGGCAATATCGAGTGGATATTTATGCTTTTAGAATGCTCAACAATACTAGAGACGGCAACGCAAATAGTGGATTGTCCACAGGTTTGAGAAACTAACATGCAAAATACAGCTGCTACTACAATTGTGAAACAGAATGGAATGATGATTGCTTTCCATGACGTCATCTTAAAGAGATTAGCACATGTATAACGGCAAACACTGGGCCTGCTCAGTATCTTTATGCTGTGTTCATATTGTACTGAATTATGCCTTAACGTACAAAGCAAAAACTTTCACACCGCAGTCTCTTGTATCTTCTTTGGGTGATATAGTTACTCTTTTGTGTCGCTGTTTGCTCTGATTTTTGGATAACGTTAGTTTTCATCTTGCTCGTTGTGTGCTCCGGATCGATACTTAGCCGCGTGGCTGCTTTTCTGTAGATTAACACTTCTTTGAAGTGCCCTTTCATACTTGAGAGAAATGAATTCATGTTTCAGACCGAACTCGGATTGTCCATTGGTCGGGATGTTCCGGTATAGACTGTGCTGTGTGTTTGTATAAAGTAGCGTGCTTTGTGGTCGGTAATTCGTTCTTAGAAACCTGCCATCAATATATTAGGTGGAATTTGTTTTCTTCCTAGAAAATTACCTAAGTTTTGTGTGCTTATCTATGTACGGCTACAAATTGGAGTGGGGTCGTGCGTCTGAGGCAGCATTCACCCAAAATATTTTTAGCAAGCCTGGTTGGGGAATATTGACGGGCTTTGTCTTTCTATATGCCATTGCAGGTACATCAGAGGGAAGGATTTATTAATTTGCGCTTTGGTCAAATGCGCAAACCTAATGTTACATAATAATCACTTACATTTAACGCTTGAAATAATATCACGGGGAAAAAAGTATTCCTATCTATTTATGATGGACGATTAATTTTATACCAACATTGATATATGCTTGATTGTATGATTGCCGAGATATATGTCTAATCTGCTAGCTTGCAGACAAAGGTGCTTCACCAGATTCTAATGTCAATGGAAATTTGTAACAATGGGAATTGGCCTACATACAATGCTTTAGCAACATGTGCTGAACGTGGTGGCACGTTGTCTGAATCGAGATTTATTTACACATATCTCTTTTTTGATAGTATTTTTTTATAAAGCCTATAAATTAAAACGATTTTGATGTAAAAGGATTGCGCACCAATTAAATGGCTTCTGTTACATGCCTATTGTTCATAACTAAACCCTGGGAATTAAACTGGTGCTATGGGTAAGTTTTCAAATTCATGCTGCTCTTTACTAAAACCAACTAAAGACCATGTATATCTGGTTGCATGCCAACCCCAGTCGGTAACTACTCATTGCATCGTTTTATTTCACATCCATTAAATAGAAATATCAGCATCATCGTTATGTCTGAATATAGATAATATATATATATAATATAATATATATATATATATATATATATATATATATATATATATATAGATAATATATATATATATATATATATATATATATATATATATATATATATATATAATATCAATGACATGATACCTATTTACCTAGTTGACACATTCACCGTAACAACAATCATGTAGGGTGATATTGCTCACTTTTATGCCACAAAATGAGAACAATCTTACTTCCGAATAAATAGTCTTTGATATATCTTGTTCTAGCCGTATTTTGCCTTAATTGCAAACTCCAAACAAAGGCTGAATTCTTTAAAACCCTTTTTTGTGGCAATTATCTGAACTCATGTTGAGTGGATTACGTGATTGCACCCAGCCGAGGCGGCATGTTTTCAGGTATCATAGCCGTATTGGGGGCTTATTGTTTGTTAGATAAGACATACCTTCTGCACGTGCTACCTCTTTCTATTGTGTTCAGTCTAAGATTGATTACTCTGACGAAGTGATTGGACCACTGTGCTAAGTGTTAGCAGCCAATTAATGATTTGGCATGCTCCAAGAGATATTTAGCCCAGTAAATCGGATAAAAAAATACCCATCGTAATAATCCCGTTGAACTCTCCTGATATGTTTGAAATGGTGTTGTGCCTTTGTTTAGAGCCTATCAGTCAACACACGGTATCTGCATCGTCGCTGCGATATAAAGATAAGAGCTGCACTTATGAAAATATATTGCAGTAGGGTCAAAATATCATTGAATGGGTCGGTAATGGATGGGTGATCAAAGGCAACCCGCGGTGCAATAGCATTGTGCCATCAGACGCATAAATAATGCAAGTGGTATTGTTCCCTTAGATTGTAGTATCAATCTATTCAGGGAAATCATCACTCTCTTTGCTGTCGACATGGCTTTGCTTCATTCATCCCATCCTTTTTTCGTTGTTTAACATCATGAGCTTGCCCCGAATGAATAGATATTGTGTCATAAAGTGTTGGACGAACGACAGTGATTATATCACTATAAAACTGGCCTATTGATGCGTCAAAACCAGGCAATATTAACATTGATTGCGCGTGCATTGTACTTGACTGTACAAGTAAAATTACCACAATGAAGAGAAGAAAATGTAAGCTTGAACGCAAGCATCGTTTCATTTGTTGGGGACGTGGATGGGGGGGGGGGGGAGAGAAGAAGGATTTTGGGATATTTGCTGCGATTGACGCGCCGAGTACTATGCTTGTGTAGCCCAGACGGGAATATTGTTGTATATCAATTAAATTTAGGACGTCGTACAATGCTAATTCGGTTGGGCAATTATATCACAAAAAAAGCCTTAATTAATCGTCTTGGTGATTGTAATGCAAAATCGTCACGCTTCTTGCAGCTGTGTTGAAATGTAACTCCATACACTACCAAGGGCCATATAAAACGTTAATGCATCTATATTACCTATTCTATCTATCATCCATATAATTCGTCTAAGTAAAAAAGAGAGAGTTTTTAATTCAAAACAACCCTTGTAAAGACCGTTTCCGTTCTTGTCATTCTGAGTGAACAGTTAGTCAATAATCAGTTTTGGCTGTTTGCGTGCATTGAGTTTTGCAGACTAACTTAGGATCGCATGTACGGTACATTTCATTTGCAGAAGGTTTTTCTCCTAACAACGCAATATGAGTAAAATATAACGCAAATATTTTTACAGTGAAATCAAGTTGAGGGATCGTAAGCCTATAAATGCAGTGGTATTGTTTTTGCGTACAGGATTTATATGCATAAAATAGGTGTTTAGCTCAGTTAATGTCAGTGTAAATGAGTTCAATGGCTTTGTCAGTAGCTACTCATTGTAAAATTTCACATCATGAAATCAAGGCAACGCGCTGAAAGAAATTTTATCAAAATTGCTGTTGCATTTGCTTTTGATTGACTCGAATAGCATTCAAACATGAGGGGCGCAATGTTTGGCCTCTTAGGTTGAGGTTCTCTATTTGTCATTCACCTCGTTGCACCTGTATAGTAAGAATGCGTTATGTTAGCAGAGTGTTTAAGCTAGCAATGTTTGCACACACAAGGCTTTGTCCCACATTTATTAGATGCTGAACTTATAAAAGAGACCAGAATGAAACGCTCACCTGCTTATGACCAACTATGTTGTTGTATGGTAAATCATCGTGAGGGTCGCTGATTGATGAGTGACTAAATGCGTCCCGGGGTGGAATAGCATTGTGCTCTCAGACGCATGAATAATAGCACTGGTGTTGTTCCCTGATATAACATTGTCAGTCTATGCAGGGATATCATCCCTCTCTCGTTGCTAGCAAAATGAGTTTGCCAATCTGTTTTTGGTTTTTGTTTTTGTCATATCAGTGAAATATGGCACAGGTGCATGTTCTTAATCGTTTTGCACCACTGATAAAGTCGACATTGATGCATGTGTATACAGCAATGTCAATGCGAATTGTACGATTGTGTGTGGCTGTGTGTGTTTTTGGATGTGCAGGGGCCCGTTATTAAATTCCCTTGAGTATCCGCCATTACAAACAGTTATACCTAGTAAAGCACAATTTTTAACGCCAAAAAGCACTAAAGACTGGATGTTTCTCACATAAAACTATGGGGTTTTTTTTTGGCGTTGTGTATTCTGGTTATGTATTTTTCAAGCATAATATCCACCACTTTGAAAGCAATCCCTAGCAAATTTTCTAAGCCAAATCCCACAACAAGATAAAGAAAAAACAGTGTTAAACATTCCCTGCGGGTTTATAATGTGGTTCATGCAAGTATCGTTTCATTTGCTGTGATTGACCCAGTTTGGACGGGGGTATGATTATATGTCAAGTAAATACAGGACGTATTGCAGGGCTTAGGTTGGTGAATTAAAGACTCTTAAATGTGCAAATGGTACACCGTGGTCATGATCATATAATGCCTTTCCTCAGAGGGACACCGATATCGGCCCCTGTCGAGTTTTGGTTGTCTATTTGTTATTTACACGGGACAAAGTAACAGTTGGACACTAGCAAATGGAATTAAAGACTGCATGCCTATTTGTGCGTTAATGGAGGCATTATATAGTCAAGATAAAATGATATTACATTTGCATATAAGTGTCAGATGTATTAATAAACTAATTTTTTTTTTTGTTGACAAATGGTTATGTTTCAAGTGTTGGAAAAGATGTAATTATAAAAATATCACTAATTCGTTGCACAAGATGGCCGGAACGTTTATGTTTGCTCAAGTGGTTGGAAAAAAAACAAACGTATCAGCGGCCCAAAATATAAAATATACCGGGGTATCAGGTAAATCGGGCCAGTAATGCACGTTACAAAGTACAGTGCAACGATTATGCTTTGTGCGTTAGAATGTTTACTATATGTTGCAATCAACGATATTTCATACATATGCATCAACAAATCAAACATATAGGGCACGTGAATAAAAACATAAATGAATACATTCGCGACACTCGACATTGACTTATTTCAATTGTTTAAGCGACCACTCTTGATCTTCTCTAGCATCAGAGAGATACTCTACCAGTCTATGAAGGCCAATATAAATGGCATGCTACACAAGAGATCCCATTGTGCCGAGGCTTACACACACATTATTGCACAAAGTGAATACCACAATGAGGCCGTCAATCCCTTTGGTAATTAACGACTTGGAGTAAACTATTCTTCAGAGGAATACAAAATATATGAAAACCGTTGACCAGTAATAACAAGATGGCGGATGATTGATCGAAAATGAATGAAAGTGGACCAAATTTACTGCAGCAGTGTACGATAGACACCTGTCTAGCGCAAATGATGATGTATGCTTGCACAAGCTAAGATTATTCAGCCCACGGACTGCTCATCACTTTATATGCCCTCGCTAAACATATTTCTTTCCTAGGGTTTGTTGCTACATTCAAATTGTGGAAGGCTATTAGGCAAATATATTAAGTTACAACCTGAACACAAGAAGGTCATTTGGTAAGCAGTCAGTTTAATGCAGTGTGCGAATAAACTATTCTGCCCCATTATTAACTCATAATCCACAGGGGCGTATATGTCTCGAGAAATGGGGTTGGTTCCTTTGATGTTATAAATGCATTATTTATATATTCCTGTTTTCCAGGCAAACGCACGAACGCAGATGATTGATGCAACCTTATCAATGAATTACCTTAAACATTATGCGTCAAATTAGCTGGTATATTTTACGCAATGCCACTACGTGGAAAAATGTGGTTTTTCATTGACAAAACAAATATCATATGGGTGTGTTTATATCGTTGAAATGATACTGTGACAAAGGATAGAATACGCGCAAGTCTTTGCTGCATATGTACGTGTTCTTATTCATTGCGTGCTGTAGGTAAAAATCAGGGCTCTGGATGCAGGGCGATCACAATCAGTTTAGGAAGGTTTTCACAGGTCAATGCATACCAAGAGCACTTTGAAGGCAGATGATAGTATGAATGTTATAGCTACAGGATAGGGTAAAAAACAACGCAATTTAAAAATAAAACTATTACGCCAGCAATGCTGTGACGCGTAGATAATGATCAAATGGAGGTTAAGGAAAGTGAAATTAAATTGGGGTCCAACAGTGCTAGAGCGAACAAGATAACAACAGTTATCTATGCAACGCACAAGGGATTTGGTCATGTAAGCGCGTGCCGGATTGAGTTTACTCGGTGCTGAAACTGAGCAAGCGCCAGTTTCTTTCGCTATCAAATAACCGTTAATCCGATATACCTCAAGGCTATCTTGTGAGCTACACACATATATATCATGATAAAACTTGTCTGCATGATGAAGCGGGAAAACCTGAGGGAGGAATACATATCGCCTCATGGGAGTTGGTGTAATTAGGTAAATGTAAGCCTCTGCGTAAACATTTTTTCTCGTCTAATTACTATGACCAGTGGGGGGATTAGGACGGATTGTCTTCGTCATGGCACACAATTATGTCATTATTTCAAAAATTGCCACACGTTTCCCATAACATCCGAGGAAAAAAAAACAAAATAGCGGTCACCTATTGTTCACGCGCACGGCGAATCGTATAATACCTAAATGTTCAGAATGGGAGTTTATACATTTTGAATCCTGAATTTGTCGATCATTTGTTTGCAAAATGTCAATGAATTGCACTTTCAACTCATTGATTCGAAGAGGCGTATTTTCACTGAGGCATTATGTACATAATTATCATGTCATATAATATTTTCTAGGAGGAGTAAGCTTCCTAGTACTCTTGCATAGGGCCCATAAAATACCCTTGAAATCAGCCTTTTGTTTTTGTGCAACATTAAGTCAAACGACAAATGGCGATGTCGTACTTTGCTTCTTAATTTTGATTTCAAATCGCATTCAAGAAGCAATAGCTATGTCCAGTGGCCAACTGTTTTGTTCTAGATATTTTACAATGCTTCTTTGACATGCTATGAGGGATTAGATTACAGCTGCAACACGTTTGTTGCTATGTTTGGGATGGATAACTAATTATTTATTTCGCCCGCGATATACTTTGCTACCCAAAGATCAAACTCTTGTAATCGACCATGGCATTAGTAGCAAATCAATGTTGTCGATATACTCGCTTACATACATAGTTTGTTTGCTATAAGTTCTTTGGCTCACTGACCGATGAAACAGATTGCAGTGTAATCCTATCAATTTGTCTCTCATTTGATCTTCCAGCAAATATATACTGTATTGTTAACTGCTTATATGCCATTTCGTATTTGCTTGTACAACATGGGCGTTTTAAACTGCAAGCAAGAGAATGCTCATGCAATTCCTTAGCAACAATAGCCTAGCCTCTGCAGAGCAATGTGGCATATACTGTCCTGTGTGACAATGAAAAAAACATGTTGTATGATTTTACAAATGTGATCTGAATTACAATGCACACAAAAGCAGGTTTTGTCTGCATTTGCCAGCCTTGTTTGCGGATATCTCTCGCGTTAAATTTATATCACGTTAACGAGGATAACATTGAGAAAAGTGTACAAATTCGTGGTGATATATGTTTAGCTTATTGACGATTTGTATTCATAGTAAGTCTAATATATAAAGAATACTATTTGTTACACTTTCACAGAAGAGACGCCAGTATTGCAGCAGCATACACTAAGCACGCATCATGTAGCGAATATAAAGGACGGTTGATAAGTGATCAAACGAGAGGGCTGTTATTGGTCGGTCTCTCTCAGCAGCATTGTATGAGAAATGCTGCCCTATTCACGAATTACACTGCGTCTTATCTCTGGGTGATTTGATCGACTTAGTATCGTTGATGTTATTATAACATTTGAGAAAGTAAGTGCATCACTGGCTTTTGTAATATAACATTGCCACTGTTAGATGGCGATGATTTCTATGATATTGCTTATCCTGATATAACTCCTTATAAAACACTGTTCTGTTTCTCTGCAATTTACAGTTGACATTTTTAACTGATAAACCATCCACCACAGGTTTTCAATCAAATACCAACCACAGCCTTTATGCGGCATCCGCTCATGCAAGAATACTACCAATGTAGTCAAGTTGAAATATAGGGACGGTAGAGATCATACGATACATCAGTATAACCCTGCTGAGCAGTCTATGCATCATAGAAAAACTGCATCGAATGTGTAACGTGTTTCATATCGCAATTTCCCACAATCGCTTGAATCTTTCTTTTAGTGTGACACAGTTTATACTCTTTTGTGTCGTTTTTTGCCTTGATTTGCTGATTATGTTTGCCTTTTGGTTTGAATACATACATACATCATTCCTATGTTTCCGTTTTGAAAGAATTGATGCAGCCTTATTTATCAGCAACATTTAATGACTAGAAAATACATCAACTTTCGGGCCATGCATCGCTAAAGAATTGGTAAAAATTATCCGGCACAAGCATGGTGACATATGTGCATTGATGCGTGTAATATGTGGCAGGCGATTGGCAGTACCCTAAAAAACAGCGTGAAACACAATTCGCTTCCAAGCAACATATCTTGCACTAAATCGTTTTCTATGCCTATGTCTATTTCTATGTATATGTGCAATGATAAATACTGTAGATGTTGCTTATATATAACTATATTAATTACCGATGTCTTCGTGATCACTGATGTATGGGTATTTGAAAAGATGACGAACGTGAATGGGTTTCATTTCAATACTGTTCCATCATCGGGAAGGAGAATGAAAAAAAAGCGAAGATAATGACAGGACATTAACAACATGACTTCGTATACAAATGTGTAGTCGCATTTCTTATGTCATGGTGAACAACTCCTCCCATAGATAAACAGACTAAGCCAGTAGAGCGCTTACGCATGCAGCCCCAATACACTTCTCTTTGATGATTTTTTTGTCAAACGCCCATTAGACAACGAGAAACGGCAACCATCGAAATGGTCAATCAGATATAAAACACCATTATATTTCCGCAATTAATGTGCTCTATGTGGCAAAAAAACGAAAGTGGGTAAGCTATGACCCTGCAATCGTCGTGTTCTTTGATTTTTTTATGAAACATGTGCATAATTTATGTGTAATCACCTGACGCCTCTCTCTCTCTCTCTTTCTATCTATCTTTCTCTCTCTCTCTCACACACACACTCTCATTCTCTGATTCTCTCTCTCTCTCTTAACTTGATAACAGCGAGTGTTATTTATAGATATTACCTCAGTACGCATTAAGAAAACAAAGTTTGCAAGCGAATCATGCCG
>JAXDRA010000204.1:0-10488 GCA_034190875.2 Urechis unicinctus | reverse complement strand
TGATCACGTATTTGTACACTGGTCAACTCCGTGTTGCAAAGCCTCGCTTGCATGACGTTGAAGAAATAGCCATCGGGCTACAGATCGTTAAGCTGGTAGTTGAATGCGCTCAGATGCGATTGAGTGAGCTTGTTCCAGCTGAAGAAAATTGTCTAGAGATGTGGAGGGTTGGTGAGGCGGTTGGGGATCAGGCGATGATTTGCTTCCCTATAAACGCCATTGAATCTGTGGTATGATATATACCGTGTTTTCCAACCAATCTCCTGTCATTCCTTGAATGTTAATATTGTGTTATGTCAGCGGGGCTTTGAAGTCGTTCGCGGGCCATGTTATAACAGACGTACAATGGCCTTGTATATATCGTATACCTTGTGTGTAATTGCGTGAGCGCTGTCACTGTCGTTCTAGAGATTAACTTGTTGATGTGCACTTGAGATTTGCCATTGGGTTTCGCTGCTATGTATTGTTTTAATTATCGTCAGTAATTGATTGTTCTACGTTTTTTATTCACATGGGATTGTTAGATCGAATTGATTAATTCGATGGCCGAACACAGTTTTCATCTGCTGTTAGACTTTATCGGAAGGCCTTTCTTTAAAGCTGACGTTGTTTTGCCGTGAGATAAAAAGAAATGCATTTAACACCATGTAGTCCCAAAATCCCGCTTTAAACTCTATGTCTATCCCGATTACCATTATTTGGGACTTGCATTGATACAACATGTGTTTTGCAGTCGAGATGATAAAAAATAATTGTGATATTCCGGGTGTTTGTTAGCGAATGAGGACGGGGATTCCTATTTAATATGTTAACCTCGCCATGTGAGTGGAATGCGTTGCATACGAATTTAATAAGAGGTACTATCTGGAATGTTTGATGAAGGATGTTTATAATCTACCTATATACTCACACACAATTAACACACACACACACGCACGCACACACAAATATATATATATATATATCTATATATATATATAGGATATATATATATATATATATATATATAGATATATATGTAAATATATATTATATTTATATATATAAATATATTATATATTATAATATGTATATATCTACTTATATATATGTTTATACATATATATATATCAATATTTCTAGATATATTTCAAGATATATGCATTTATATATACATATATATATACATATATATATATAAATATCAATATATATCTATCAATATACATATATATATCGATATGTACATATAGATATACCTTCGAATATTGCTGTATAATCACACATAATGATCTCGCACACACAAATATATATATATATATATATATATATATATAATATATATATATATATATATATATATATTTTACATACCATGCTTATAAATATATACCATATATATGAAACAGTGAACAGTGTTGTATTGTCATTGAACTGATTCTTAGTGTATGGAATATAATTGTTAAGATTTGTTTTACACCTGAGATTACACGCTTAGAAATGGTCTGCTAATATTCTCCACATTAATCTTATGTTGATCGAGAAGGCCGGTAAGTTCCACTTTACATGGATTAAAGACGTGAACCGCCTGCTACACGACCATAGTAAACACGAGCACCGAGTACACGAGCAAGTACTTGTGCCAGCGTTGCCTGCACAGCTACTCCAGGGAAGACCTTCTTCAGGCTTACATGCCAGAATGTGAAGGAATAGGTTGAAATGCAAGAGGAAGAAGCTCTCCTTTTAAAACTGAGGCATGCAGTGGTAATGTGTGATGGCCATACAAGCGATCTTGTAGTGTATAGAGAACATGATGCTGCTGAGAAATTTTTGCAGGGCTTGCAGGAAGATCAAAGCTGTTCTATCAACATATACTATTAGGTATGACCCCATGGGACAGTCGAACCAACCAGACTACAACTGAATGTCAAATATGCAGCAAGCCGCTAGCAAAATAGAAGGCCAAATCAGCTGCATCCCCAACAACGTGGAGAAGTATATCTCGCTGACCCTAGGACAGTTAAGGTTCATTGACAGTGCTCAGTTCTTCTTAGCATCGCTCGACAAACTAGCTGCGGCAAATACCCTGAAGCATTTGTTGTGACTGCTAAGTATGAGCCAGATGAAACAAAGAGTCAAATGCTCCTGAGAAAGGATGTATATCCCTACGCGTTTATGGATCGATGTGAGAGGCTTGAAGAAACTCTTTCATCAGTGCAGGATTCTACAGCAAGCTGTCGGAGCAAGGCATAATCGACAACCGTCTTCACACCTTTTGCTTTCATAAATGGCCTAGGCGTCTTGGGCTGTTAGGGGCAGATTTGGGTTTAGAGGAAAGAAAGACATTGTCAATGTTCATGTCCTCCAAACCTCCAAACGTATTGTGAATCTGAATGGGATCATCAGGTCTCTTTAGTGGTCTATTAAATGTCGAATTTTCCTTGATGTTTGGGCTGACTGTTGTGGTGCTTTCGTTGTGTCTAATTGTGCAGGAGGTCCACATTGTGTTGCCATTTCTTTGGCTTTATCTGCAACTGAATCTTTGGGTGAGAACTTTGAAACCTGATTGACAGCCCTCTTTGGTTGGGCGCTGTTATTTTAGACACGTGAAGTCAGTTCGGGTGTCAACTGACACAGTGGGCTTTTTGACAGCACTAGCATAAGAGGGTTTTGTGCCCGGCAATGACTCCACTATCTATCATGCCTCAGGGAACGATATGTCTCTGGTGTGTCGGATCGTTTGGAGTTATTTCTCCTTGATCCATGTAGGACACAACCGAGAGGATGATCGGTGGTTCCCTGAGCAGTTGATGCACTTTGTGGTCACACACGGTTTCCAGCTTGTGGAGGTGCAGTTTCTGGACCGTACGAAAGACGTAACTGGCATTGAGTAACACAGACACAACACAAAATTGGTAATCTGTCTCTTCAGATCAGCAGTTACAAAGCTACGCAGACAAATATTCAAATATCGTGTCTTAGTTTATGCAGCACAGGGCCTCTCGAATGTTTTGTGCGACTAGCAAATGTATGGTATCAGTAGCAGCATACACTAGTATACACACCTCTTTCTCAATGCTCCAAGACACCACCTTCTTGTCATAGCCGGCCCTGATTTTGCCGATATGGCTGCGTGCTGTAACTACTAACTGCGACACTCCCCAAAAAGTTCAGGCTGGGGACAGTTGTATGAGATGCACCATGCAAACACAGGTCTCCACTCATCACTTGTATGAAACTGTATCGCCGTGGATTGCAGCTGTGAAAGATAATACCCAGAATCATAGCAAGCCGAGCATTTCCCTTTTGGAGTGCCTCCTCCTCAGTTAGAAATCTGCACAGTCAAAGAAGGAGCAGTCTTTGTTAATATTCACAGCAGCACCAGGCCAGGGTTAAATCCTATCTCAAAACAATGTAAGTATAAGATAGAAAAGTTCATTCAAGTAGAAAAGAGAGACGGCACTTGCCTTCTTTCGTTTTGAAGCCCTCTGGGTCAGTGGTCCAGTTACTTTAGTGGATGACATTGCTACCTTCAGTACTCTGACCAGCAAAGAAAGTGTGTACTTGCTTCCGTGTGGATGGCATGCCACGAGAAAACGTCTAGCCGCTTCTTTGAAACAGGAGACCACAGGGATGAGATGGGATTAGGCCCATGCCATCTCACTTCTAACCTTCTGGGTCAATGTGTAGAGCAGCCTTAGCAGCCGAACAATTCGAAATAAGGGTGCCAAAAACATTCACTGCCGTCAATGTAACTCTTAGCTCGATCATTTAAGGACGACTCTTGTATGCCTCTAGGGGCTGCAGAGAGGCTTGATGACTCAGCAATGGCTCCTGTTGATAAGCGCTTGGAAGGAGGCGCCTTTGTTAGGTGCTGTCTCTGACCAACCTCTTGGGCCACTTTGGGGTGGGCACAGGCCATGTGCTCTTCCCCATCGATCGTTTCTAGATAGTACGGAGGGTCAGGTCTTTAGGACAAGACCCGCATATCTTGAGCTTGGCCAGGTTTTTGAGACCAGGGAACGCTTTCCATGCTGTGTATGGGGAAGTAACAGAGAGCACCTTATACATGAGGTAGCTCCCATCCAGCCACTTATCACCACAGCTGGCACAGCACATCTGTTACTATAGAATAAGCAAATTCATAAATCAAATGAGAAAATCGTACCTCTCAAATCTTATAAATGATCGAGCATCCGGACGCAGTAATAATGTAGTAAAAATTGCAGTGTTATTTTTACTAAGCTACATACAAACTACTAAATTAGCTCCATGTAACTCCAAGATGAAAATGGTAGGAAATGGCGAATAATGCTACAAGAAGTCTATAGTATAGTGCTCACATCATAATGTGAAATCATTTTGCAGTATTATGAATAAACGGGTTACATATCAATTTCCTTCCCTGAATCTACAAAAGTTGAAAATAGGGTCTTAGTCAGAGACCCGTGCGGTCCATCTGACAGGTGATCGGCGATTAAGACGCTGGAATTTTTCCCTTAAAACCGTCCACCCGCCAACCCGTCCGCCCCCCCCCCCCCCTGGCTGGATACAAGAATTTGCGCAGGTGAGAGAGAAAGAGAGAATATCTGTAAATGCTTAAACGTCATACCGTCCTGTGAGTTATTCATATGTCCCGCTGCGGAAACACCAACCCAAATGCCTATAAAACCCTTCCAAAACGACCTAGCGGAGAAAGGCAAATCCTGCACAGAGCCCCGATGATCAACACACGGCTAATCTTTAACCCTAACTTTATATATATCTTCGATTATCGTAGATTTTTTGCTGAAATTACACCCCATTCGGCCTTCAAAATCATAAACAAATTACCCCAATTATGGACTGTTTGACTCGATTTGCGCCAGGCGTTGTCATAGCAATCAATAAAAACAGGTACTGTTGTTGAAGACGCAGTTTTTACTGACACAAAAGCTGTTATTTGGGGCCACTATGTCCTTATGTGGTATGAAAACAGCAAGTATTCGAAAACAATGGCTTAAGCCACGCCCATTAACTCAAGGGGTGAATATTGGCGAATAGCTAATCAGGTGTCTCAAAAATAGCATTGGATTATTTAGCCAGTAATTAATTAGTTACACATATCGAGATATCCTATGACACCACACTAATTCCTTCACCGATAAAACAGAGCCACTAAGGACAAGTTATGACAACATTAGGATAATGCGCAGTGCAATATGACGTCACTTCGTCATCAGGAGAATCGCATGGTTCCAGCGGATTACTGCCGACGACGGTGCCTTAAACGCTCGCAACTCATTCCGATATTGCTCATTATACATATCACGTATCTTGAGCAGAGCGCACTCGGCGCCTTCTTGATAGCAGCATCGAATGACTGTGACAATATATCATGACCCAGTTCAAACTCAACGCGATCACAGTTTCACGGATGTCCGACGTCGTCTGCAACGGATGTCCGATGACGTCTGCAACGGATGTCCGACGTCGACTGCAACGGATGTCCGACGTCGACTGCAACGGATGTCCGACATCGACTGCAATGGATGTCCGACGTCGTATACAACGGTTATCAAAGGGGATGTCTCCCTGTAAATATGAATTTATCGCCTTTTTTAGTATATTAACCTGTGAACACAATTTACAAATGGAAAATTAGCTACGGTGAACGAAATATTGTATGAGACCACGATAACTGTTAAAGGTCCACATGTCCCTATCTCCATTAAGCTCACGAAACCGCTTCAACCTACAGACGGTCGGATATCTATAATAAAAACGTGATATAAATCCGCGAATATTCATACGCAATCAAGGAGCCATATTCAGATATACCCTTATTCATATGAACTAAGTCTGGAATTCGAACGTCAATTTTGAGTAGAAATAATAGAACAGGTTATCTAAGGGGATGTCTATAATAAAAACGTGATATAAATCCGCGAATATTCATACGCAATCAAGGAGCCATATTCAGATATACCCTTATTCATATTAACTAAGTCTGGAATTCGAACGTCAATTTTGAGTAGAAATAATAGAACAGAGTGACGTCAAATTGGGTGACTATGCTTCACGGGTGACGTCACGGTGTTGGTGACTGCTGGTCAGTCGTGGTCAGCTGTAAGAGATGTCAGTGAATTGTTCCCCTCTATTATAATGGTGACATTCCAGACAATCGCATCGTTAAAAGGGACGCGTTGCCGTCGATCGATTTTAAATACCATCGACTGTAATGGCTTAATCCTGATTTCTTAACGATCTCTGATCACCTGACCTCTGATCACCCGAGTTAAACGATGTTGATTAGGTAGTTAAACCATCTAGGGGATGCTGGCGGCTGACTAACAAGCGTGACCTACGATTGGAGATTACGATTGTGCACTGTCAGGGTGCCCAATTCCCGTTTCCGGTGGTTGCGGTAGGTAGGTAGGTAGGTAGGTAGGTAGGTAGGTAGGTAGGTAGGTAGGTAGGTAGGTAGGTAGGTAGGTAGGTAGGTAGGTAGGTAGGTAGGTAGGTAGGTAGGTAGGTAGGTAGGTAGCGTGTTCACATTGACGCCTTGACAATGTAGACCTCACCCTACAGAAGAAAGTTGAGATCCTGAAAGAGCTAGAAAGAAGTCGCCAAAGCCTAGTTTTTACGTCCTCCAAATCGCGCTACCCTATCATACCCTACCCTATCCTACCCTTCCTTACCCAACTGTACCCTACCCTACCCTTCCTTACCCAACTGTACCCTACCCTACCCTACCCTACCCCCCTACCCTACCCTACCCTACCCTACCCTACCCTACCCTACCCTACTACCCTACCCTACCCTACCCTACCCTACCCTACCCTACCCTACCCTACCCTACCCTACCCTACCCTACCCTACCCTACCCTACCCTACCCTATCAGACGCTACCCTTCACTACCCTATGCTACGCTACGCCATCCTACCCTGCCCTATTTAAGGCAGGGCGCGTCGGCAATGAGAGTAGTTTAGCTGTTTAGGGTGAAACCATATGCGGGATTGCTTGTCAAAATAATGTAAATTATATTGATGATGTTAATACTCAAAGTTAGTATACCTAAGTGAATTACACGTGAGTCCGGTATTAATCTTTAAACTTGGGTACGAGTTGGTATGTGTTCGAGTTGGTTTGGGTACGAGTTGGTATGCGTACGAGTTGGTTTGGGTACGAGTTGGTTTGTGTACGAGTTGGTTTGGTTACGAGTTGGTCGGTAATAATATTCACTAGTCATGTGTGGTTACTGCGACTACAGCTGCCGATCACCATTGGTTACTGACATATATACAACGTATTCGCCCTTGTAGTGAACGGTTTTTTCATTTGTCAAAAATTGGTGAACAATAGGGCATGGAAGCGAGATTTTGTGAGTGGCGAGAACTGACGCGATTTGGCTTTCCTGGATTCACCCGAATATCGCTCAGAACCTCGCAGAATGTCATTTTGTTTCGTTTTTGATTGTAATCCCACAGAACAAACTAAGGAACTGGGAAAGGTTGTGCCGATAAGTGAGACAATTTAGGCAAAATCAACACTGTAAGCCGACGTAGCACTCGGCCAGCTTGTTCAGTGACTGGCCCACGGTGCGCGTAAATTGCAGGTTAAGGATGGTCTTACTCTTAATTGATGTCAGAGAGTGACATGTTAATCTACAGTAACAACTAACATCGGGGATATATATACTGACATGTTAGATACTGACCCGGTTGCTGGTGCGCCCATATTCCTAAAAGCACCAGGAACATGTTGCTTGTCAACCCATCCCCACCTCCCCACATTTACTTCCTATGTGCCCGTGGTATTTATGTGGATGAGTTTTTTTGTGGTGCATATTGATAAAATAGATAAAATAAAACTTAATTTATGCAAACTTTCAATGATGTACTTAACAGTCAAAAAATCATATGAAGGGAAATGTTATTTATTTCAGACGCCAAGACCGACCCTGCAGCATTGACAATGATCGCATATGTTCATGTCATTTTGTTGATGGAAAAAAGGAAAATGGGCCAACTATCTTTTCTTGGAACAAGACAAAGATCTTCAACTTCCCTGATCCTGAGCCAACAGCTTTAAGAAAATCCAGTACAAGGTAATTTAGTCATTTATTTTTGTTTGTAATTTACATTCGCCAGCCCTAAAAATATTTTAACGTGTTTTATCATGTCAAATTCACAGCGTTCGCACCAAAGAACTCGGAGGAAAAAAGGGCGACTTGGCTTTCAAGGACATCCCTCTCACAACAATCGTGGAAAAGCATAGCTATGTACATGTGTGCCCAAGTTCTTCTTGTACTGGCCATCTTCTTGAAGAAAGAGACAAGGTCCTTGAGGCTCAAGAGAAAGTGAAAGCCTTAGAGAAGCAACTAGCAGAGGCCAAGCTGAAAGCTGAGAAACCCCGTCCATTCTCAATAGAGGAAATCAAAGATGATCCCAGCAAGGTGTGTAAATTACTTTGAAATCATGTTTCTATTTGGTAATTTGTATGAAAAAAATACACAGCTTGGACATGTCTAACTCATATGTAGTCAGATATTTGTTACATTGGTCATAAATTAAGGTGTTCACTCAGACATATTTTTTTAAAATTTCAGATGCTTCTCTACACATCTTTCAGTTTTGACATATTTGAAATCATCACCAAATGTCTTAAGCGGTTTGACATACAGTACTTCTCTGGATGGAAGGTACAAACTATAAGCATTGACGATCAACTGTTCATGACGTTAATGAAGCTCCGTCTCAACCTCAGGAATGACGATCTTGCTACCAGATTTTGTACAAGTCGGTCGACAGTTGCAAATATTGCTAAAAACTTCATTGTTGCACTTCACGAATTTATGTTCACTGGCTGCATCCAACATCACATTCCCAAGAGGGGTCTTTTACAATCCTTATGATTTGAGTATCTTTGGTTGTCCATACAACTAGATCACAAACCTCTTTATTTAGTATGTGCAGCTGTCCTTGTATTTGATGAAAATAATCGTGAGCTTCATTCAACTTCAAAGTGCCCTCGTCAGCCTCTGGGGGGAAAAAACGAAAAAACCATGCTTGTATAAGAAAGCTAACATACAGTAAATACAGATAATAGAATTTTCTTACCTAGGAAAAAATTCTTGATGGTTTTTGTAGCTTCTTCTTATGTTAGGTCCCTTGGCATTTGACATCAAGAACTTCTGAAGCTGCTTGTTCTGCACCACCTGTATGTTGTTGATGGACTGCAACTGATGTAGCTTTCAGCACAATCCCGTCTGGAGAAGCACCAAGTACACCGCTCTGATGGAGCCATATACCTGATAAATACAAAATTAATATGAATAATTAAAGCAAAACTTGGTTTATCCCCAAAACCCATTAAACTCAGAAGCCATATCTTTGGCTTAATTTTCTTGACTTACCTTGACCATATACATCAGAATGAATCCTGCTATTGTACCAAATATGAAAAGAATATGTCCAAAATAACTGTGACCTGTAACTTCCAGACAATAAATCTCTGCAGAACTAAGTCTAAACATAATTTCCCTGACTTACTACATGTACTTGTATCAAAATTAGTACCTGTCTATAGTATTATGCCACCATGAGATGCATACACTTCTTATCTGACTTCTCCTGATTTATGCCCCACGAGATACTTCGCACTGCCTCGAGGTTGTAGCTGGAGCACAGTCATTTCTTCAGTGATGCAGTAAATCTGATGTGATAAATCAAATAAACTGCATGTGTACTTTAATCAGTCACTGTGAGTTTCTGGGGTTGCTTATTGTAAATGTCAAAATGTAAGGTTAAATGTAAGGTAAAAATATTGATTGTAAACTTCATAAACCATATATAATTTAGTACGATAACATATACAATTTAGTACGATAAGTAACAAATGCAGTCAGTATAAAAACCTCTTAGTTCTCAGTGAATGTAGTATGACACCAAAGTTTGAAGCAGTCAGTCTCATCTTTCGCGCAGTAGACCATATTTGGTTCTCCCTTTGTCCTGTTGTCAGCTTAGCAGCCAGCTCGATCGCATCTGAAGTCAGGGCTAGTTTTTCCCGTAGGTACATTGTTCCATCCTCTGCTGCGAGAAAGTCCTCACTCAGTATGAGGTCTTCTACAACAGGAACAGGATGCGTATCATCACTTGACTCAGGAGATAAGATTCAGTGCATTGCTGTAAAAAAGATACAACAGTAAGTTCCCGGAATAGAATTGTTCTGTTGATATTGACTTCATATGAATGAAGAAATAATAAATTTTTTAACACTTTTCACATATTTGCACAATTCTATTGATAGATAGATAGATAGATTTATTATTGAATTGCAATAAGCACACGATAGATACATGGCATCAACTTATTTACAGCTCAAGGATGACCCAAAAGATAACTTTAATTAATAAACCCTTTAATAACTATATTGACTAAAATAACTACAAAAAATGTAACATATAAGGGCTTTACCAACCTTACAACACAACTCCCCCCATGTGAATATGGTATGAACAACTGTAA
>JAXDRA010000202.1:0-34913 GCA_034190875.2 Urechis unicinctus | reverse complement strand
AAAAGCATATTTTCATATTTAATAGTACCGCGGTCTGCCATACTTGCCGCGCCACGCGCCCCGCGCACCCCGCGCCGAAAGCAAATTCCTTTGTTCAGCGCGAGAGGCAGGCTGTAGTAAACAAGCCAGCGCCGAGCCATCACAAATGACACCCACTGTACTTCAAACTTACTTTATGAGAGAACTGTCATATATTTTGAGCAGAAAATTTTACACCTGTGTTCAGAATTGAATGGGCTTCCCTCGAGCGCAGACAAATTTACGATACGACCATTCACGTCGGACGAACGACGCTATAACTTCAGATTTGAGTACCGTTTTTTGCTTTGATTCGTTCGAAACCGGAAGTGACGCAACCGATATCAATAAATTTTGCGGATTAGATTCGCGCTGTTGATGTCAACATCTGATTTAATTTTTATCACCATTGAACTGATATTTACGATTTTATTAGCAATCGAAAATTTGACGAAAATTTACCGAGTGAAATTTGCTTTTTCAACTCAACGCGCTTTGAAAAGACAAATATATTGATTGCATATGTCAATTATGAAAGTTTGGTTATTCCATCACCTTTCAGAAAATGTAAATTTTGTTACGATCGGACCATAATTAATGAATCTATCGCGAAATTAAAAAGTTTAGAGATTTTGGCTACCAGAAATTTTCGACCTGCTACGATTTTTTTTATGATGCATTATTTACAACTAAGTATATTTAGAAAAAGTTTACAATTACATTACACACTTTCAGAATATGTTGACTGTATTGATATTTAATTGTAAAGCATGGACATATTGAGCATTGAACTTGAGTCAGTTTTTATAAACTTTGATGCTTTCGTGACCGGAAGTGACGTCACCGACATTCATGAAATCTATGGATCCGACTAAAGCTGTCATGGAGCACATGTGACCCAATTTTTATCATTATCGGACATGTATTGACGGTTTTATAGGCGCTCAAAATATTCATGAAACTTATGTTGTCATTCTGACCGATACCACGATTTTTCGACCTGGGAAGCTTGGGAAAACCGTTGGTTGGATGGCCCCATATGAAATTAGAAAAAGTTTGCAATTAGAATGAGCTACACGATGATGTAAATTATGTAACAATCCGACCATTATTAACGCAGTTATTTTAGATACTAGTTTTTCACTTATTCGATGACCCTGACCTTAGTTTTGGGTCAAGGTCAAAACAAAACATCTCGGTTCTGCGCATAAACCATGCCTAACAATGAAGAAAAAATACATTGAAAATATCACAAATTGCGACCTGTATCGCGAAACAAAAAAAATTGTTTACAAACAAACAAACAAACTTACGAGATGCCCATGAGGACATGGGTGAACTTGGCTAACAGTGTCGGAAAACTTTTGAAAATTTCAATATTGACCCAAAATTGACCAAGCTACTTAAGATTTATCGATAAACTATGATTCAGAGGCTGACACAAGGAAAAGCATATTTTCATATTTAATAGTACCGCGGTCTGCCATACTTGCCGCGCCACGCGCCCCGCGCACCCCGCGCCGAAAGCAAATTCCTTTGTTCAGCGCGAGAGGCAGGCTGTAGTAACAAGCAGCCAGCGCCGAGCCATCAGAAATGACACCCACTGTACTTCAAACTTACTTTATGAGAGAACTGTCATATATTTGAGCAGAAAATTTTACACCTGTGTTCAGAATTGAATGGGCTTCCCTCGAGCGCAGACAAATTTACGATACGACCATTCACGTCGGACGAACGACGCTATAACTTCAGATTTGAGTACCGTTTTTTTTGCTTTGATTCGTTCGAAACCGGAAGTGACGCAACCGATATCAATAAATTTTGCGGATTAGATTCGCGCTGTTGATGTCAACATCTGATTTAATTTTTATCACCATTGAACTGATATTTACGATTTTATTAGCAATCGAAAATTTGACGAAAATTTACCGAGTGAAATTTGCTTTTTCAACTCAACGCGCTTTGAAAAGACAAATATATTGATTGCATATGTCAATTATGAAAGTTTGGTTATTCCATCACCTTTCAGAAAATGTAAATTTTGTTACGATCGGACCATAATTAATGAATCTATCGCGAAATTAAAAAGTTTAGAGATTTTGGCTACCAGAAATTTTCGACCTGCTACGATTTTTTTTATGATGCATTATTTACAACTAAGTATATTTAGAAAAAGTTTACAATTACATTACACTTTCAGAATATGTTGACTGTATTGATATTTAATTGTAAAGCATGGACATATTGAGCATTGAACTTGAGTCAGTTTTTATAAACTTTGATGCTTTCGTGACCGGAAGTGACGTCACCGACATTCATGAAATCTATGGATCCGACTAAAGCTGTCATGGAGCACATGTGACCCAATTTTTATCATTATCGGACATGTATTGACGGTTTTATAGGCGCTCAAAATATTCATGAAACTTATGTTGTCATTCTGACCGATACCACGATTTTTCGACCTGGGAAGCTTGGGAAAAACGTTGGTTGGATGGCCCCATATGAAATTAGAAAAAGTTTGCAATTAGAATGAGCTACACGATGATGTAAATTATGTAACAATCCGACCATTATTAACGCAGTTATTTTAGATACTAGTTTTTCACTTATTCGATGACCCTGACCTTAGTTTTGGGTCAAGGTCAAAACAAAACATCTCGGTTCTGCGCATAAACCATGCCTAACAATTGAAGAAAAAATACATTGAAAATATCACAAATTGCGACCTGTATCGCGAAACAAAAAATTGTTTACAAACAAACAAACAAACTTACAAACGCGACTGACCAACGTAACTTGGCGTTATGATTACGCCAAGTTAACAAACATACAAACCGGGGCCGATCGCCATAACTTGGCGTTTCGATAACGCCAAGTTAACAAGATGCCCATGAAACCATGGGTGAACTTGGCCTTTTAAAAATAATAATTACAACAAAAAAAACATAATACATATACACCCATGAATCATGAAAACCATTATGAAAACAAAGTGATTCATGGGAAATGAAAATCATACGGCACAAATCACCATTACGTTATCATCGTTATGATGTCTAGTGGGAACAATCGATAGCCAAGAGGCTCATGGGTACATGGGGGAACTTGGCGAACTGCATCCAAATAATTGCAAACAATTTCAGAATGGGGCCACAATTGACCAAAATCGGCCAAAAATTACAAAAGTTATCATGGATTATAATTTTTTGTGGCAAATGGGGAAAATTTAAAATTTTTTCAAGTTAACAATTGAGATAGGCTTCCATTATATGGATCTTAATTAAATATATACAATAAGATGAATAAGTTGGCCGATTTTGAAATTTTCCTGATGCAGTTCGACAAGTTCCCCCATGTACCCTGGGCCTCTTGCTTGTGTAGCGCGAGAGGCACTGCGACTTGACATGATTCTCGCAGGCGGCCGCGCCAAGCGGATTCCTTTGTTCTGCGCGACAAGGCGGCTGCAGCGAAGTGCCAGCAGAAATGACACCCACTGTACTTCAAACTTACTTTGTGAGAAAACTGTTGGGTATTAAGAGCAGAAAATTATACACTTTGTTCAGAATTGAATGGGCTTCCTTCTCGAGCAAACCAATTCACAATACGACCATTCGCGACAGAGAAACGACGCGATAACATCAGATTTTAGTCGAATTTTAACTTTCACTCGTTCGTGACCGGAAATGACATCAGCGACTTCCCCAAAAGAATCAGCATTCGGTACACGCTCTCCATGGTAACATTTTACCCACGTTTTGTGACCCTCGAACGAATATTGTCGATTTTACAAGTGATCGAAAAAAAATTGCCAATTTTAGCTGTTTTCCGAACTTTTACCGGCGATTCGTGAGCAAACTATGCATAATTCCTGCTGTTACACAGTGTACGAAATGTTACTCGAAAAGTAACCTTCAGATTCATGTTTAAATTTTCAAAATCGACCCAGTAGTATTAAACATATTGGGGTGTTAATGCATTTGGGGGGTCACTTTTAACTTTAAGCTCAGTTTGTGAGAAAACTATAAGACATAAACAATTAGATGAAGAAGTTTCAAGTTCGGAAGTGTATGGGCTACCTTCAGGTGCAAACATTTTTAGGATACGACCATTAACGACGGAGTAATGATGCAATAACTTTCGATTGCCCAGCTAAATAACGTTGTTTTGCTCGTAACCGGAAGTGACATCATCGACATATAAAAAACAGTTATCTTCCGATAGCCAGTGCTTCTGTGAACATTCGACCCAATTTTTATGACCATCCATCGAATATTGTTGAAGTTATAAACGATTGAAAAATGTGGTAAAACACTACCACAAATTTTCGAGTGGGGGCTACGGGGCGAAATGTGCATATTTTTTCATGATATTTGACATGGAAAGTTGGCGAATAAATCAGGCTACAAGGAACTGTAAACTTTAGAAAAATCGCACCGTAGGTTAAGATGATATAAAGGATTGAAAAATTCACAACGTGACCTTGACCTTGATATGAGGTCAAGGTCAAAACAAAACCTCTCGGTTCTGCGCATCAATCACGCCTAACGATTGGTGAAGAAAAAACTGGAAAATTTCAAAAATTGCGACCTGTATCGCGAAACAAAAAAAAGTTAACAAACATCCATACAAACTTACAAACCGGGCCGATCGCCATAACTTGGCTGAGCCAAGTTAACAAGAGGCCCATGGGAGCCATGTGGGAACTTGGCGAACTGCATCCAAATAATTGCAACATTTTCAGAACCGGACCACAATTGACCAAAATCGGCCAAAAGTTACCTAAGTTATCATGGTTATCAAATTTCGAGTGCGGACTACGGGGCGAAATATGCACAATTTATCATGACAATTGATATGAACAATTGGCCAATAAATCATGCTACAAGGAACTATAAATCTTTTTAAAGTTGCACCATACATTAGGGTGATATCAAGGATTGAGGCAAGGTTATCATTACCGGAAGTGACGTCATCGACATCCACAATATTTAAGGATACGTCTTAGTATGTCTCGGAGAACATGTAAAACAATTTTTAGTACTATAGGACATTTATTGGTTGTTTTTATACGCGTTCGAAATATTCATCAAACTATTGTTGCCATTTGGACTGATCCCTCGATTTTTCGACCTTAGACGCCTGGGAAAACCGTGGGTTGGATGGCATCATATGTCAATAGAGGTACACAATGGAGTAAAATTTGTAACAATCCGACCATTATTAGCGGAGTTATTTCGAGATACTAGTTTTTTCACTTTTTCGATGACAACTATCTTATTTTTGGTCATGGTCAAAACAAAACTTATCGGTTCTGCGTATCATTGCCGCCTATCGATTGAAGAATAAAGAAATAAAAAAATTGTAGTATTGTCAACCAATTTTTATTAGCAACGGTTATGTGGGTCCCGTATCCAAGAGGGTGACGGGTGAATCGGACAATACCCCCCACTCAGCCTCAGTATTTTCGCTCATATGCCAAATTTATCCTTTAATCATGGTCAGAATGGCAGTGTATGCTAGAAGATCTGCTTAGCTCATTTCAGATAATCCCTACATTAATTCCTAGTAACGGGTCTGAAGTTTACAATTACATTACACTTTCAGAATTTTAAGGTGTTTTAATATCAAATTATTATGCCCGTATATATTAAGCAGTGAATGCGATTGGCCAAGATTACTAGGCGAATACAATTTCGCGATATTAACTATAATCTCATGGTAAGTTAAGAATTGAGTTAGCCGCGGACGGTGGTAATATAAATTTATACCGGCGGCGTGCACAGCTAGAATTGGGTGGGCTTTCATAAAACTGTTTTCCGGGTTCATGATAGATTGACATTGATTTAGCTGACAAAAAGAAATTAATAATATATTAATAAGTTTCGCGGCGTGCCATAGTTGCCGCGTAAATGTCGTAATAATCGGACATTGGACTGGTCCGTATTGCTGCTTGCCGGCTTTACGCAAAGCGAGCTGGCAGCAGCGGTGACCTTTGTGAAAACTATCAACCTTAAACATTCATTCAGAAGCCAAACAACATTAAGCAATAAAAAATCCGTATCAACCTATAATTAACAAAATTACTATGGATATATCAATCATGTTGAGTGTTTTAGCTCTTGTTGGCACCTGTAATACTTATTATTTATATATGACAATGCATGTTAGTGTGCTAGGCCGCGTGGCGTAGCGGCAATGTTTTAGACTTCCATGCCAGAGGCCGGTGTTCAAATCCCGTACACGGACATCATTTTTTTTCCGAATTTTCGTGCCACAACAATTATTTCATCTAATTTCAATAGAACACGATTTGTGCTGTCGATGACAACAGCTGAGCAGATTTTTATCATTATAGAACTGATATTTACGATTTTATTAGCAATCGAAAATTTGACGAAAATTTACTGAGTGAAATTTGTTTTTTCAACTCAACGCGCTTTGAAAACGACGAATATTTTGATAGCGTATGTCGATTCGTGCTGTCGATGACAACAGCTGAGCAGATTTTTATGATTATAGAACTGATATTTACGATTTTATTAGCAATCGAAAATTGGACGAAAATTTACTGAGTGAAATTTGTTTTTTCAACTCAACGCGCTTTGAAAACGACGAATATTTTGATAGCGTATGTCAATTATCAAAGTTTAGTAACTGTGTCAGCTTTTAGATAATGGTAATTTTGTTACGATCGGACGATAATTAGTGAATTTATTGCGAAATTAAAACGTTGAGAGATTTTGGTTACCAGAAATTTTCGACCTGCTACAATTTTTTTAACAATGCATTATTTACAACTAAGTATATTTAGAAAAGTTTACAATTACATTACACTTTCAGAATATCTAAACTGTTTAAAAATGGAGCTCTAAAGTATGGACATATTGAGCATTGAACTTGTGTCATTTTTTGAAAACTTTGATGCTTTCGTGACCGGAAGTGACGTCATCGACATTCATGATATTTTAGGATACGTCTTGGTATGTTGCGGAGAACATGTGAACCAAATTTTATTACCATCGGACATGTATTGACGGTTTTATAGGCGCTCAAAATATTCATGAAACTTTTGTTGCCATTTGGACCGATACCACTTTTTTTCGACCTTAGACGCTTGGGAAAACCATTGGTTGGATCGCCGTATATGTATTTAGAAAAAGTTTGCAATTTGAATGAGCTACACGATGGTGTAAATTTTGTAACGATCCGACTATTATTTACGGAGTTATTCGAGGTACTAATTTTTCACTTATTCAATGACCTTGACCTTACTTTTCGGTCAAGGTCAAAACAAAACCTCTCGGTTCTGCGCCTTATTAGCGCCTAGCGATGGGCGAAGAAAAAATTGGAAAATTTTTAAAATTGCGACCTGTATCGCGGATCACAACAAATGATATCTGATAGGCACTCAACATATTCATGAAACTTTTGTTGCCATTTGGACCGATACCACTTTTTTTCGACCTTAGACGCTTGGGAAAACCATTGGTTGGATCGCCGTATAAGTATTTAGAAAAAGTTTGCAATTTGAATGAGCTACACGATGGTGTAAAGTTTGTAACGATCCGACCATTATTAACGGAGTTATTCGAGGTACTAGTTTTTCACTTATTCGATGACCCTGACCTTAGTTTTGGGTCAAGGTCAAAACAAAACATCTGGGTTCTGCGCATCATTCACGCCTAACCATTGGTGAAGAAAAAATTGGAAAATTTCAAAAATTGCGACCTGTATCGTGTAACAAAAAAAGTGTTACAAACATTATACAAACATACATACATACAAACTTACAAACCGGACCGATCGCCATAACTTGGCGTTCCGAAAACGCCAAGTTAACAAGAGGCCCATGGATACATGGGAGAACTTGGCGAACTGCATCCAAACAATTGCAACAATTTCTGAATCGGGCCAAAATTGGCCAAAATCGGCCAAAAATTACTTAAGTTATCATGGATTATAATTTTTTTTGTGGACGAATGGGGAAACTTTCAATTTTTTTTCATGTTAACAATTGAGATAGGCTTCCATAATATACCCATGTACCCATGGGCCTCAAAGTTCCCCCATGTATCTACGGGCCTCTTGTTTGTGTAGCACGAGAAGAAAATGAAAAATCATAAGGCACGTTATGATGTCTAATGGGAACCATCGATAACCAAGGGTGATAAAGAAGTATTGACTGGCATGGTTTCGTTTGCTGTGTGTTGCATCGATATTTTACAGTGAATTGGACTGGTCCGTATTGCTGCTTGCCGTCTTTACGCAAAGCGAGCTGGCAGCAGCGGCGACCTTTGTGAAACTATCAACCTTAAACATTCATTCAGAAGCCAAACAACATTAAGCAATAAAAAAATCCGTATCAACCTATAATTAACAAAATTACCATGGATTTATCAATCATGTTGAGTTTTTAGCTGTTGTTGGCACCTGTTATACTTATGATATATATATATGACAATAAAGGTCAGTGTGCTAGGCTGCGTGGCGTAGCAGGATAGTTTTAGACTTCCATGCCAGAGGCCGGTGTTCAAATCCAGTACACGGTCATAATTTTTTTTGCAAATTTTCGTGCCACACCAATTATTTCATCTAAATTCTATAGAACACGATTCGTGCTGTCGATGACAACAGATGAGCAGATTTTTATGATTATAGAACTGATATTTACGATTTTATTAGCAATCGAAAATTTGACGAAAATTGACTGAGTGAAATTTGTTTTTTCAACTCAACGCGCTTTGAAACCGACGAATATTTTGATAGCATATGTCAACAATCAAAGTTTGGCAATTGTATCAGCTTTCAGAAAATGTTAATTTTGTTACGATCGGACGATAATTAGTGAATTTATTGCGAAATAAATAAGTTGAGAGATTTTGGTTGCCGAAAATTTTCGACCTGCTACAATTTTTTTAACAATGCATTATTTACAACTAAGTATATTTAGAAAAAGTTTACAATTACATTACACTTTCAGAATATCTAAACTGTTTAAAAATGGAACTCTAAAGTACGGACGTATTGAGCATTGAACTTGTGTCATTTTTTGAAAACTTTGATGCTTTCGTGACCGGAAGTGACGTCATCGACATTCATGATATTTTAGGATACGTCTTGGTATGTTGCTGAGAACATGTGAACTAAATTTTATTACCATCGGACATGTATTGACGGTTTTATAGGCGCTCAAAATATTCATGAAACTTTTGTTGCCATTTGGACCGATACCACTTTTTTTCGACCTTAGACGCTTGGGAAAACCATTGGTTGGATCGCCGTATATGTATTTAGAAAAAGTTTGCAATTTGAATGAGCTACACGATGGTGTAAAGTTTGTAACGATCCGACCATTATTAACGGAGTTATTCGAGGTACTAGATTTTCACTTATTCAATGACCCTGACCTTAGTTTTGGGTCAAGGTCAAAATAAAACCTCTCGGTTCTGCGCATCATTGACGCCTAGCGATGGGTGAAGAAAAAATTGGAAAATTTCAAAATTGCGACCTGTATCGCGAAACAAAAAATGTTAACATACAAACAAACATACAAACCGGACCGATCGCCATAACTTGGCGTTATGACAACGCCAAGTTAACAAGAGGCCCATGGGAGCCATGTGGGAACTTGGCGAACTGCATCCAAATAATTGCAACATTTTCAGAACCGGGCCACAATTGACCAAAATCGACCAAAAGTTACCTAAGTTATCATGGTTATCAAATTTTCGAGTGCGGACTACGGGGCGAAATATGCACAATTTATCATGACAATTGATATGAACAATTGGCCAATAAATCATGCTACAAGGAACTATAAATCTTTTTAAAGTCGCACCATACATTAGGGTGATATCAAGGATTGAGGCAAGGTTATCATGACCGGAAATGACGTCATCGACATCCACAATATTTAAGGATACGTCTTAGTATGTCTCGGAGAACATGTAAAACATTTTTTAGTACTATAGGACATTTATTGGTTGTTTTATACGCGTTCGAAATATTCATCAAACTATTGTTGCCATTTGGACTGATCCCTCGATTTTTCGACCTTAGACGCCTGGGAAAACCGTGGGTTGGATGGCATCATATGTCAATAGAGGTACACAATGGTGTAAAATTTGTAACAATCCGACCATTATTAGCGGAGTTATTCGAGATACTAGTTTTTCACTTTTTCGTTGACAACCATCTTATTTTTGGTCATTGTCGAAAGAAAACTTATCGGTTCTGCGTATCATTGCCGCCTATCGATTGAAGAATAAAGAAATTAAAAAAATTGTAGTATTGTCAACCAATTTTTATTAGCAACGGTTATGTAGGTCCGTATCCAAGAGGGTGACGGGTGAATCGGACAATACCCCCCACTCAGCCTCAGTATTTTTTCGCTCATATGCCAAATTTATCCTTTAATCATGGTCAGAATGGCAGTGTATGCTAGAAGATCTGCTTGGCTCATTTCAGATAATCCCTACATTAATTCCTAGTAACGGGTCTGAAGTTTACAATTACATTACACTTTCAGAATTTTAAGGTGTTTTAATATCAAATTATTATGCCCGTATATATTAAGCAGTGAATGCGATTGGCCAAGATTACTAGGCGAATACAATTTCGCGATATTAACAATAGTCTCATGGTAAGTTAAGAATTGAGTTAGCCGCGGACGGTGGTAATATAAATTTATACCGGCGGCGTGCACAGCTAGAATTGGGTGGGCTTCCATAAAACTGTTTTCCGGGTTCATGATAGATTGACATTGATTTAGCTGGCAAAAAGAAATTAATAATATATTAATAAGTTTCGCGGCGTGCCATAGTTGCCGCGTAAATGTCGTAATAATCGGACATTGGACTGGTCCGTATTGCTGCTTGCCGGCTTTACGCAAAGCGAGCTGGCAGCAGCGGTGACCTTTGTGAAACTATCAACCTTAAACATTCATTCAGAAGCCAAACAACATTAAGCAATAAAAAATCCGTATCAACCTATAATTAACAAAATTACTATGAATTTATCAATCATGTTGAGTGTTTAGCTCTTGTTGGCACCTGTAATACCGATTATTTATATATGACAATGTATGCTAGTGTGCTAGACCGCGTGGCGTAGCGACATAGTTTTAGACTTCCATGTCAGAGGCCGGTGTTCAAATCCAGTACACGGACATAATTTTTTTCCCCAATTTTCGTGCCACAACAATTATTTCATCTAATTTCAATAGAACACGATTCGTGCTGTCGATAACAACAGCTGAGCAGATTTTTATGATTATAGAACTGATATTTACGATTTTATTAGCAATCGAAAATTTGACGAAAATTTACTGAGTGAAATTTGTTTTTTCAACTCAACGCGCTTTGAAAACGACGAATATTTTGATAGCATATGTCAAATCCAAAGTTTGGCAATTGTTTCAGCTTTCAGAAAATGTTAATTTTGTTACGATCGGACGATAATTAGTGAATTTATTGCGAAATAAATAAGTTGAGAGATTTTGGTTACCAGAAATTTTCGACCTGCTACAATTTTTTTTAACAATGCATTATTTACAACTAAGTATATTTAGAAAAAGTTTACAATTACATTACACTTTCAGAATATCTAAACTGTTTAAAAATGGAACTCTAAAGTATGGACATATTGAGCATTGAACTTGTGTCATTTTTTGAAAACTTTGATGCTTTCGTGACCGGAAGTGACGTCATCGACATTCATGATATTTTAGGATACGTCTTGGTATGTCGCTGAGAACATGTGAACCAAATTTTATTACCATCGGACATGTATTGACGGTTTTATAGGCGCTCAAAATATTCATGAAACTTTTGTTGCCATTTGGACCGATACCACTTTTTTTCGACCTTAGACGCTTTGGAAAACCATTGGTTGGATCGCCGTATAAGTATTTAGAAAAAGTTTGCAATTTGAATGAGCTACACGATGGTGTAAAGTTTGTAACGATCCGACCATTACTAACGGAGTTATTCGAGGTACTAGTTTTTCACTTATTCGATGACCCTGACCTTAGTTTTAGGTCAAGGTCAAAACAAAACATCTGGGTTCTGCGCATCATTAACGCCTAACGATGGGTGAAGAAAAAATTGGAAAATTTCAAAAATTGTGACCTGTATCGTGTAACAAAAAAAGTGTTACAAACATCCGGACATACATACATACATACAAACATACAAACCGGGCCGATCGCCATAACTTGGCGAATGCGAATTCGCCAAGTTAACAAGAGGCCCATGGGAGCCATGTGGGAACTTGGCGAACTGCATCCAAATAATTGCAACATTTTCAGAACCGGGCCACAATTGACCAAAATCGGCCAAAAGTTACCTAAGTTATCATGGTTATCAAATTTTCGAGTGCGGACTACGGGGCGAAATATGCACAATTTATCATGACAATTGATATGAACAATTGGCCAATAAATCATGCTACAAGGAACTATAAATCTTTTTAAAGTCGCACCATACATTAGGGTGATATCAAGGATTGAGGCAAGGTTATCATGACCGGAAGTGACGTCATCGACATCCACAATATTTAAGGATACGTCTTAGTATGTCTCGGAGAACATGTAAAACATTTTTTAGTACTATAGGACATTTATTGGTTGTTTTATACGCGTTCGAAATATTCATCAAACTATTGTTGCCATTTGGACTGATCCCTCGATTTTTCGACCTTAGACGCCTGGGAAAACCGTGGGTTGGATGGCATCATATGTCAATAGAGGTACACAATGGTGTAAAATTTGTAACAATCCGACCATTATTAGCGGAGTTATTCGAGATACTAGTTTTTCACTTTTTCGTTGACAACCATCTTATTTTTGGTCATTGTCAAAAGAAAACTTATCGGTTCTGCGTATCATTGCCGCCTATCGATTGAAGAATAAAGAAATTAAAAAAATTGTAGTATTGTCAACCAATTTTTATTAGCAACGGTTATGTAGGTCCGTATCCAAGAGGGTGACGGGTGAATCGGACAATACCCCCCACTCAGCCTCAGTATTTTCGCTGATATGCCAAATTTATCCTTTAATCATGGTCAGAATGGCAGTGTATGCTAGAAGATCTGCTTAGCTCATTTCAGATAATCCCTACATTAATTCCTAGTAACGGGTCTGAAGTTTACAATTACATTACACTTTCAGAATTTTAAGGTGTTTTAATATCAAATTATTATGCCCGTATATATTAAGCAGTGAATGCGATTGGCCAAGATTACTAGGCGAATACAATTTCGCGATATTAACAATAGTCTCATGGTAAGTTAAGAATTGAGTTAGCCGCGGACGGTGGTAATATAAATTTATACCGGCGGCGTGCACAGCTAGAATTGGGTGGGCTTCCATAAAACTGTTTTCCGGGTTCATGATAGATTGACATTGATTTAGCTGGCAAAAAGAAATTAATAATATATTAATAAGTTTCGCGGCGTGCCATAGTTGCCGCGTAAATGTCGTAATAATCGGACATTGGACTGGTCCGTATTGCTGCTTGCCGGCTTTACGCAAAGCGAGCTGGCAGCAGCGGTGACCTTTGTGAAACTATCAACCTTAAACATTCATTCAGAAGCCAAACAACATTAAGCAATAAAAAATCCGTATCAACCTATAATTAACAAAATTACTATGAATTTATCAATCATGTTGAGTGTTTAGCTGTTGTTGGCACCTGTAATACTTATTATTCATTTATGACAATGTATGCTAGTGTGGTAGGCCGCGTGGCGTAGCGGCAATGTTTTAGACTTCCATGCCAGAGGCCGGTGTTCAAATCCAGTACACGGACATAATTTTTTTTCCGAATTTTCGTGCCACAACAATTATTTCATCTAATTTCAATAGAATACGATTCGTGCTGTCGATGACAACAGCTGAGCAGTTTTTTATGACTATAGAACTGATATTTACGATTTTATTAGCAATCGAAAATTTGACGAAAATTGACTGAGTGAAATTTGTTTTTTCAACTCAACGCGCTTTGAAAACGACGAATATTTTGATAGCATATGTCAAATCCAAAGTTTGGCAATTGTTTCAGCTTTCAGAAAATGTTAATTTTGTTACGATCGGACGATAATTAGTGAATTTATTGCGAAATAAATAAGTTGAGAGATTTTGGTTACCAGAAATTTTCGACCTGCTACAATTTTTTTTAACAATGCATTATTTACAACTAAGTATATTTAGAAAAAGTTTACAATTACATTACACTTTCAGAATATCTAAACTGTTTTTAAATGGAATTCTAAAGCATGGACGTATTGAGCATTGAACTTGTGTCATTTTTTGAAAACTTTGATGCTATTGCAACCGGAAGTGACGTCATCGACATTTATGATATTTTAGGATACGTCTTGGTATGCTGCGGAAAACATGTGAACCAATTTTTATTACAATCGGACAAGTATTGACGATTTTATAGGCGCTCAAAATATTCATGAAACTTATGTTGCCATTTGGACCGATACCACTTTTTTTCGACCTTAGGCGCTTGGGAAAACCATTGGTTGGATCGCCGTATATGTCATTAGAAAAAGTTTGCAATTTGAATGAGCTACACGATGGTGTAATCATATTGAGTGTTTAGCTGTTGTTGGTACCTGTTATATTTATGATATATATATGACAATACAGATCAGTGTGCTAGGCCGCTTGGCGTAGCGGTATAGTTTTAGACTTCCATGCCAGAGGCCGGTGTTGAAATCCAGTACACGGACATAATTTTTTTTGCGCGAATTTTCGTGCCACAACAACTATTTCATCTAATTTCAATAGAACACGATTCGTGCTGTCGATGACAACAGCTGAGCAGTTTTTTATGACTATAGAACTGATATTTACGATTTTATTAGCAATCGAAAATTGGACGAAAATTGACTGAGTGAAATTTGTTTTTTCAACTCAACGCGCTTTGAAAACGACGAATATTTTGATAGCATATGTCAAATCCAAAGTTTGGCAATTGTTTCAGCTTTCAGAAAATGTTAATTTTGTTACGATCGGACGATAATTAGTGAATTTATTGCGAAATAAATAAGTTGAGAGATTTTGGTTACCAGAAATTTTCGACCTGCTACAATTTTTTTTAACAATGCATTATTTACAACTAAGTATATTTAGAAAAAGTTTACAATTACATTACACTTTCAGAATATCTAAACTGTTTTTAAATGGAATTCTAAAGCATGGACGTATTGAGCATTGAACTTGTGTCATTTTTTGAAAACTTTGATGCTATTGCAACCGGAAGTGACGTCATCGACATTTATGATATTTTAGGATACGTCTTGGTATGCTGCGGAAAACATGTGAACCAATTTTTATTACAATCGGACAAGTATTGACGATTTTATAGGCGCTCAAAATATTCATGAAACTTATGTTGCCATTTGGACCGATACCACTTTTTTTCGACCTTAGGCGCTTGGGAAAACCATTGGTTGGATCGCCGTATATGTCATTAGAAAAAGTTTGCAATTTGAATGAGCTACACGATGGTGTAATCATATTGAGTGTTTAGCTGTTGTTGGTACCTGTTATATTTATGATATATATATGACAATACAGATCAGTGTGCTAGGCCGCTTGGCGTAGCGGTATAGTTTTAGACTTCCATGCCAGAGGCCGGTGTTGAAATCCAGTACACGGACATAATTTTTTTTGCGAATTTTCGTGCCACAACAACTATTTCATCTAATTTCAATAGAACACGATTCGTGCTGTCGATGACAACAGCTGAGCAGTTTTTTTATGACTATAGAACTGATATTTACGATTTTATTAGCAATCGAAAATTGGACGAAAATTGACTGAGTGAAATTTGTTTTTTCAACTCAACGCGCTTTGAAAACGACGAATATTTTGATAGCATATGTCGAATCCAAAGTTTGGCAATTGTTTCAGCTTTCAGAAAATGTTAATTTTGTTACGATCGGACGATAATTAATGGATCTATTGCGAAATTAAAAAGTTTAGAGATTTTGGCTACCAGAAATTTTCGACCTGCTACAATTTTTTTAACAATGCATTTTTTACAACTAAGTATATTTAGAAAAAGTTTACAATTACATTACACTTTCAGAATATCTAAACTGTTTAAAAATGGAACTCTAAAGTATGGACATATTGAGCATTGAACTTGTGTCATTTTTTGAAAACTTTGATGCTTTCGTGACCGGAAGTGACGTCATCGACATTCATGATATTTTTGGTTACGTCTTGGTATGTCGCTGAGAACATGTGAACCAAATTTTATTACCATCAGACATGTATTGACGGTTTTATAGGCGCTCAAAATATTCATGAAACTTTTGTTGCCATTTGGACCGATACCACTTTTTTTCGACCTTAGACGCTTGGGAAAACCATTGGTTGGATCGCCGTATATGTATTTAGAAAAAGTTTGCAATTTGAATGAGCTACACGATGGTGTAAAGTTTGTAACGATCCGACCATTATTAACGGAGTTATTCGAGGTACTAGATTTTCACTTATTCAATGACCCTGACCTTAGTTTTGGGTCAAGGTCAAAACAAAACATCTCGGTTCTGCGCATCATTGACGCCTAACGATTGTTGAAAAAAAAATTGGAAAAATTTAAAAATTGCGACCTGTATCGTGTAACAAAAAAAAGTTACAAACATCCGGACATACAAACATACAAACCGGACCGATCGCCATAACTTGGCGTTCCGAAAACGCCAAGTTAACAAGAGGCACATGGGAACATGTGGGAACTTGGCGAACTGCATCTAATTAATTGGAGAGATTTTCAGAATGGGGCCTTAATTGACCAAAATGAAATTTTCCTGATGCAGTTGGTTAAGTTCCCCCATGTACCCTTGGGCCTCTAGGTGATGTAGCGCGGGAGGCGCTGCAATTTGACCTGATTCCCGCAGCCAGCCGCTTCTCTCAAGCCGCGCGCTGGGCCGCTCGGGATTCCTTTGTTCTGCGCGACAGGGCGGCTGCAGTGAAGAGCCAGCAGAATTGACACCCACTGTACTTCAAACTTACTTTGTGAGAAAACTGTTTGATATTTAGAGCTGAAAATTATACACATTGTTCAGAATTGAATGGGCTTCCTTCTCGAGCAAACCAATTCACGATACGACCATTCACGACAGAGAAACGACGCGATAACTTCAGATTTCAGTCGAATTATAACTTTGATTCGTTCGTGACCGGAAATGACGTCAGCGACTTCCCTAAAAGAATTATAATTCGGTTGACGCTCTCCATGGTAACATTCGAACCAAGTTTTATGATCCTCGAACGAATATTGTCGATTTTATAAGCGATCGAAAAAAAATTATCAATTTTAGCTGTTTTCCGAACTTTTACCCGGCGATTCGTGAGAAAACTACGCATAATTCCTGCTGTTACAATGCGTACGAAATGTTACTCGAAAAGTAACCTTCAAATTCATGTTTAAATTTTCAAAATCGACCCAGTAGTATTAAACATATTGGGGTGTTAATGCATTTGGGGGTCACTTTTTAACTTTAAGCTCAGTTTGTGAGAAAACTATAAGACATAAACAATTAGATGAATAAGTTTCAAGTTCGGAAGTGTATGGGCTACCTTTAGGTGCAAACATTTTTACGATACGACCATTAACGACGGAGTAATGACGCAATAATTTTCGATTGCCCAGCTAAATAACGTTGTTTTGCTCGTAACCGGAAGTGACGTCATCGACATAAAAAAAACACTTATCTTCTGATAGCCAGTGATTCTGTGAACATTCGACCCAATTTTCATGACCATCCATCGAATATTGTTGAAGTTATAAGCGATGGAAAAATGTGGTAAAACACTACCACAAATTTTCGAGTGGGGGCTACGGGGCGAAATATGCATATTTTTTCATGATATTTGATATGGAAAGTTGGCGAATAAATCAGGCTACAAGGAACTGTAAACTTTTTAAAAATCACATCATAGGTTAAGATGATATGAAGGATTGAAAAATTCACAATGTGACCTTGACCTTAATATAAGGTCAAGGTCAAAACAAAACCTCTCGGTTCTGCGCATCATTGGTCCCAACCATTTAAAAAAAAAAAATCTGAAAAAATTTCAAAAATTGCGACCCGTATCGCGAAACAAAAAAAGTGTTACAAACATCCGGACATACATACATACATACATACATACATACATACATACATACATACATACATACATACATACATACAAACATACAAACCGGACCGATCGCCATAACTTGGCGTTCCGAAAACGCCAAGTTAACAATTGACCAAAATCGGCCAAAAGTTACCAAAGTTATCATGGTTATCAAATTTTCGAGTGCGGGCTACGGGGCGAAATATGCACAATTTATCATGACAATTGATATGAACAATTGGCCAATAAATCATGCTACAAGGAACTATAAATCTTTTTAAAGTCGCACCATACGTTAGGGTGATATCAAGGATTGAGGCAAGGTTATCATGACCGGAAGTGACATCATCGACATCCACAATATTTAAGGATACGTCTTAGTATGTCTCGGAGAACATGAAAACCAATTTTTAGTACTATAGGACATTTATTGGTTGTTTTATACGCGTTCGAAATATTCATCAAACTATTGTTGCCATTTGGGACTGATCCCTCGATTTTTCGACCTTAGACGCCTGGGAAAACCGTGGGTTGGATGGCATCATATGTCAATAGAGGTACACAATGGTGTAAAATTTGTAACAATCCGACCATTATTAGCGGAGTTATTCGAGATACTAGTTTTTCACTTTTTCGTTGACAACTATCTTATTTTTGGTCATGGTCAAAACAAAACTTATCGGTTCTGCGCATCATTGCCGCCTATCGAGGGTGACGGGTGAATCGGACAATACCCCCCACTCAGCCTCAGTATTTTCGCTCATATGCCAAATTTATCCTTTAATCATGGTCAGAATGGCAGTGTATGCTAGAAGATCTGCTTAGCTCATTTCAGATAATCCCTACATTAATTCCTAGTAACGGGTCTGAAGTTTACAATTACATTACACTTTCAGAATTTTAAGGTGTTTTAATATCAAATTATTATGCCCGTATATATTAAGCAGTGAATGCGATTGGCCAAGATTACTAGGCGAATACAATTTCGCGATATTAACAATAGTCTCATGGTAAGTTAAGAATTGAGTTAGCCGCGGACGGTGGTAATATAAATTTATACCGGCGGCGTGCACAGCTAGAATTGGGTGGGCTTCCATAAAACTGTTTTCCGGGTTCATGATAGATTGACATTGATTAAGCAGGCAAAAAGAAATTAATAATATATTAATAAGTTTCGCGGCGTGCCATAGTTGCCGCGTAAATGTCGTAATAATCGGACATTGGACTGGTCCGTATTGCTGCTTGCCGGCTTTACGCAAAGCGAGCTGGCAGCAGCGGTGACCTTTGTGAAACTATCAACCTTAAACATTCATTCAGAAGCCAAAAAACATTAAGCAATAAAAAAATACGTATCAACCTATAATTAACAAAATTACTATGAATTTATCAATCATGTTGAGTGTTTAGCTGTTGTTGGCACCTGTAATACTAATTATTCATATATGACAATGTATGTTACTGTGCTAGGCTGCGTGGCGTAGCGGCAATGTTTTAGACTTCCATGCCAGAGGCCGGTGTTCAAATCCAGTACACGGACATAATTTTTTTTCCCAATTTTCGTGCCACAACAATTATTTCATCTAATTTCAATAGAACACGATTCGTGCTGTCGATGACAACAGCTGAGCAGTTTTTTATGACTATAGAAATGATATTTACGATTTTATTAGCAATCGAAAATTTGACGAAAATTGACTGAGTGAAATTTGTTTTTTCAACTCAACGCGCTTTGAAAACGACGAATATTTTGATAGCATATGTCAAATCCAAAGTTTGGCAATTGTTTCAGCTTTCAGAAAATGTAAATTTTGTTACGATCGGACGATAATTAGTGAATTTATTGCGAAATAAATAAGTTGAGAGATTTTGGTTACCAGAAATTTTCGACCTGCTACAATTTTTTTAACAATGCATTATTTACAACTAAGTATATTTAGAAAAAGTTTACAATTACATTACACTTTCAGAATATCTAAACTGTTTAAAAATGGAACTCTAAAGTATGGACATATTGAGCATTGAACTTGTGTCATTTTTTGAAAACTTTGATGCTTTCGTGACCGGAAGTGACGTCATCGACATTCATGATATTTTAGGATACGTCTTGGTATGTCGCTGAGAACATGTGAACCAAATTTTATTACCATCGGACATGTATTGACGGTTTTATAGGCGCTCAAAATATTCATGAAACTTTTGTTGCCATTTGGACCGATACCACTTTTTTTCGACCTTAGACGCTTGGGAAAACCATTGGTTGGATCGCCGTATATGTATTTAGAAAAAGTTTGCAATTTGAATGAGCTACACGATGGTGTAAAGTTTGTAACGATCGGACCATTACTTACGGAGTTATTCGAGGTACTAGTTTTTCACTTATTCGATGACCCTGACCTTAGTTTTGGGTCAAGGTCAAAACAAAACATCTGGGTTCTGCGCATCATTCACGCCTAACGATTGGTGAAAAAAAAATTGGAAAATTTCAAAAATTGCGACCTGTATCGTGTAACAAAAAAAGTGTTACAAACATCCGGACATACATACATACATACAAACATACAAACCGGACCGATCGCCATAACTTGGCGAATGCGAATTCGCCAAGTTAACAAGAGGCCCATGGGAGCCATGTGGGAACTTGGCGAACTGCATCCAAATAATTGCCACATTTTCAGAACCGGGCCACAATTGACCAAAATCGGCCAAAAGTTACCAAAGTTATCATGGTTATCAAATTTTCGAGTGCGGGCTACGGGGCGAAATATGCACAATTTATCATGACAATTGATATGAACAATTGGCCAATAAATCATGCTACAAGGAACTATAAATCTTTTTAAAGTCGCACCATACGTTAGGGTGATATCAAGGATTGAGGCAAGGTTATCATGACCGGAAATGACATCATCGACATCCACAATATTTAAGGATACGTCTTAGTATGTCTCGGAGAACATGTAAACCAATTTTTAGTACTATAGGACATTTATTGGTTGTTTTATATACGCGTTCGAAATATTCATCCAACTATTGTTGCCATTTGGACTGATCCCTCGATTTTTCGACCTTAGACGCCTGGGAAAACCGTGGGTTGGATGGCATCATATGTCAATAGAGAGGTACAAAATGGTGTAAAATTTGTAACAATCCGACCATTATTAGCGGAGTTATTCGAGATACTAGTTTTTCACTTTTTCGTTGACAACTATCTTATTTTTGGTCATGGTCAAAACAAAACTTATCGGTTCTGCGCATCATTGCCGCCTATCGATTGAAGAATAAAGAAATTAAAAAAATTGTAGTATTGTCAACCAATTTTTATTAGCAACGGTTATGTAGGTCCGTATCCAAGAGGGTGACGGGTGAATCGGACAATACCCCCCACTCAGCCTCAGTATTTTCGCTCATATGCCAAATTTATCCTTTAATCATGGTCAGAATGGCAGTGTATGCTAGAAGATCTGCTTAGCTCATTTCAGATAATCCCTACATTAATTCCTAGTAACGGGTCTGAAGTTTACAATTACATTACACTTTCAGAATTTTAAGGTGTTTTAATATCAAATTATTATGCCCGTATATATTAAGCAGTGAATGCGATTGGCCAAGATTACTAGGCGAATACAATTTCGCGATATTAACAATAGTATCATGGTAAGTTAAGAATTGAGTTAGCCGCGGACGGTGGTATATATAAATTTATACCGGCGGCGTGCACAGCTAGAATTGGGTGGGCTTCCATAAAACTGTTTTCCGGGTTCATGATAGATTGACATTGATTTAGCTGGCAAAAAGAAATTAATAATATATTAATAAGTTTCGCGGCGTGCCATAGTTGCCGCGTAAATGTCGTAATAATCGGACATTGGACTGGTCCGTATTGCTGCTTGCCGGCTTTACGCAAAGCGAGCTGGCAGCAGCGAAAAACTATCAACCTTAAACATTCATTCAGAAGCCAAAAAACATTAAGCAATAAAAAAATCTGTATCAACCTATAATTAACAAAATTACTATGGATTTATCAATCATGTTGAGTTTTTAGCTGTTGTTGGCACCTGTTATACTTATGATACATATATGACAATACAGATCAGTGTGCTAGGCCGCGTGGCGTAGCGGTATAGTTATAGACTTCCATGCCAGAAGCCGGTGTTCAAATCCAGTACACGGACATAATTTTTTTTCCGAATTTTCGTGCCACAACAATTATTTCATCTAATTTCAATAGAACACGATTCGTGCTGTCGATGACAACAGCTGAGCAGTTTTTTATGACAATAGAACTGATATTTACGATTTTATTAGCAATCGAAAATTGGACGAAAATTTACTGAGTGAAATTTGTTTTTTCAACTCAACGCGCTTTGAAAACGACGAATATTTTGATAGCATATGTCAAATCCAAAGTTTGGCAATTGTTTCAGCTTTCAGAAAATGTTAATTTTGTTACGATCGGACGATAATTAGTGAATTTATTGCGAAATAAATAAGTTGAGAGATTTTGGTTACCAGAAATTTTCGACCTGCTACAATTTTTTTAACAATGCATTATTTACAACTAAGTATATTTAGAAAAAGTTTACAATTACATTACACTTTCAGAATATCTAAACTGTTTAAAAATGGAACTCTAAAGTATGGACATATTGAGCATTGAACTTGTGTCATTTTTTGAAAACTTTGATGCTTTCGTGACCGGAAGTGACGTCATCGACATTCATGATATTTTAGGATACGTCTTGGTATGTCGCTGAGAACATGTGAACCAAATCTTATTACCAACGGACATGTATTGACGGTTTTATAGGCGCTCAAAATATTCATGAAACTTTTGTTGCCATTTGGACCGATACCACTTTTTTTCGACCTTAGGCGCTTGGGAAAACCATTGGTTGATCGCCGTATAAGTATTTAGAAAAAGTTTGCAATTTGAATGAGCTACACGATGGTGTAAAGTTTGTAACGATCCGACCATTATTAACGGAGTTATTCGAGGTACTAGTTTTTCACTTATTCGATGACCCTGACCTTAGTTTTGGGTCAAGGTCAAAACAAAACCTCTCGGTTCTGCGCATTAATGACGCCTAACGATTGGTGAAGAAAAAATTGGAAAATTTCCAAAATTGCGACATGTATCGCGGATCACAACAAATGATATCTGATAGGCGCTCAACATATTCATGAAACTTTTGTTGCCATTTGGACCGATACCACTTTTTTTCGACCTTAGGCGCTCGGGAAAACCATTGGTTGGATCGCCGTATAAGTATTTAGAAAAAGTTTGCAATTTGAATGAGCTACACGATGGTGTAAAGTTTGTAACGATCCGACCATTATTAACGGAGTTATTCGAGGTACTAGTTTTTCACTTATTCGATGACCCTGACCTTAGTTTTGAGTCAAGGTCAAAACAAAACATCTCGGTTCTGCGCATCATTGACGCCTAACGATTGGTGAAAAAAAAATCGGAAAATTTTAAAAATTGCGACCTGTATCGTGTAACAAAAAAAAGTTACAAACATACATACATACAAACAACAAAAACCGGGGGTCGCGCCATAACTTGGCGTTATGACGAATTCGCCAAGTTAACAAGAGGCCCATGGGAGCCATGTGGGAACTTGGCGAACTGCATCCAAATAATTGCAACATTTTCAGAACCGGGCCACAATTGACCAAAATCGGCCAAAAGTTACCTAAGTTATCATGGTTATCAAATTTTCGAGTGCGGACTACGGGGCGAAATATGCACAATTTATCATGACAATTGATATGAACAATTGGCCAATAAATCATGCTACAAGGAACTATAAATCTTTTTAAAGTCGCACCATACATTAGGGTGATATCAAGGATTGAGGCAAGGTTATCATGACCGGAAATGACATCATCGACATCCACAATATTTAAGGATACGTCTTAGTATGTCTCGGAGAACATGTAAACCAATTTTTAGTACTATAGGACATTTATTGGTTGTTTTATACGCGTTCGAAATATTCATCCAACTATTGTTGCCATTTGGACTGATCCCTCGATTTTTCGACCTTAGACGCCTGGGAAAACCGTGGGTTGGATGGCATCATATGTCAATAGAGGTACAAAATGGTGTAAAATTTGTAACAATCCGACCATTATTAGCGGAGTTATTCGAGATACTAGTTTTTCACTTTTTCGTTGACAACTATCTTATTTTTGGTCATGGTCAAAACAAAACTTATCGGTTCTGCGCATCATTGCCGCCTATCGATTGAAGAATAAAGAAATTAAAAAAATTGTAGTATTGTCAACCAATTTTTATTAGCAACGGTTATGTAGGTCCGTATCCAAGAGGGTGACGGGTGAATCGGACAATACCCCCCACTCAGCCTCAGTATTTTCGCTCATATGCCAAATTTATCCTTTAATCATGGTCAGAATGGCAGTGTATGCTAGAAGATCTGCTTAGCTCATTTCAGATAATCCCTACATTAATTCCTAGTAACGGGTCTGAAGTTTACAATTACATTACACTTTCAGAATTTTAAGGTGTTTTAATATCAAATTATTATGCCCGTATATATTAAGCAGTGAATGCGATTGGCCAAGATTACTAGGCGAATACAATTTCGCGATATTAACAATAGTATCATGGTAAGTTAAGAATTGAGTTAGCCGCGGACGGTGGTAATATAAATTTATACCGGCGGCGTGCACAGCTAGAATTGGGTGGGCTTCCATAAAACTGTTTTCCGGGTTCATGATAGATTGACATTGATTTAGCTGGCAAAAAGAAATTAATAATATATTAATAAGTTTCGCGGCGTGCCATAGTTGCCGCGTAAATGTCGTAATAATCGGACATTGGACTGGTCCGTATTGCTGCTTGCCGGCTTTACGCAAAGCGAGCTGGCAGCAGCGAAACTATCAACCTTAAACATTCATTCAGAAGCCAAACAACATTAAGCAATAAAAAATCTGTATCAACCTATAATTAACAAAATTACTATGGATTTATCAATCATGTTGAGTTTTTAGCTGTTGTTGGCACCTGTTATACTTATATTCATATATGACAATGCATGATCAGTGTGCTAGGCCGCGTGGCGTAGCGGCAATTATAGACTTCCATGCCAGAAGCCGGTGTTCAAATCCAGTACACGGACATAATTTTTTTTCCGAATTTTCGTGCCACAACAATTATTTCATCTAATTTCAATAGAACACGATTCGTGCTGTCGATGACAACAGCTGAGCAGTTTTTTATGACATAGAACTGATTTTACGATTTTATTAGCAATCGAAAATTGGACGAAAATTTTTTTTTTTCATCTAATTTGCGCTTTGAAAACGAAATTTCAATAGAACACGATTCGTGCTGTCGATGACAACAGCTGAGCAGTTTTTTATGACAATAGAACTGATATTTACGATTTTATTAGCAATCGAAAATTGGACGAAAATTTACTGAGTGAAATTTGTTTTTTCAACTCAACGCGCTTTGAAAACGACGAATATTTTGATAGCATTCAAATCCAAAGTTTGGCAATTGTTTCAGCTTTCAGAAAATGTTAATTTTGTTACGATCGGACGATAATTAGTGAATTTATTGCGAAATAAATAAGTTGAGAGATTTTGGTTACCAGAAATTTTCGACCTGCTACAATTTTTTTTTAACAATGCATTATTTACAACTAAGTATATTCAGAAAAAGTTTACAATTACATTACACTTTCAGAATATCTAAACTGTTTAAAAATGGAACTCTAAAGTATGGACATATTGAGCATTGAACTTGTGTCATTTTTTGAAAACTTTGATGCTTTCGTGACCGGAAGTGACGTCATCGACATTCATGATATTTTAGGATACGTCTTGGTATGTCGCTGAGAACATGTGAACCAAATCTTATTACCAACGGACATGTATTGACGGTTTTATAGGCGCTCAAAATATTCATGAAACTTTTGTTGCCATTTGGACCGATACCACTTTTTTTCGACCTTAGGCGCTCGGGAAAACCATTGGTTGGATCGCCGTATAAGTATTTAGAAAAAGTTTGCAATTTGAATGAGCTACACGATGGTGTAAAGTTTGTAACGATCCGACCATTATTAACGGAGTTATTCGAGGTACTAGTTTTTCACTTATTCGATGACCCTGACCTTAGTTTTGAGTCAAGGTCAAAACAAAACATCTCGGTTCTGCGCATCATTGACGCCTAACGATTGGTGAAAAAAAAATCGGAAAATTTTAAAAATTGCGACCTGTATCGTGTAACAAAAAAAAGTTACAAACATACATACATACAAACACACAAACCGGGGTGATCGCCATAACTTGGCGTTATGACAACGCCAAGTTAACAAGAGGCCCATGGGAGCCATGTGGGAACTTGGCGAACTGCATCCAAATAATTGCAACATTTTCAGAACCGGACCACAATTGACCAAAATCGGCCAAAAGTTACCTAAGTTATCATGGTTATCAAATTTTCGAGTGCGGACTACGGGGCGAAATATGCACAATTTATCATGACAATTGATATGAACAATTGGCCAATAAATCATGCTACAAGGAACTATAAATCTTTTTAAAGTCGCACCATACATTAGGGTGATATCAAGGATTGAGGCAAGGTTATCATTACCGGAAGTGACGTCATCGACATCCACAATATTTAAGGATACGTCTTAGTATGTCTCGGAGAACATGTAAAACAATTTTTAGTACTATAGGACATTTATTGGTTGTTTTATACGCGTTCGAAATATTCATCAAACTATTGTTGCCATTTGGACTGATCCCTCGATTTTTCGACCTTAGACGCCTGGGAAAACCGTGGGTTGGATGGCATCATATGTCAATAGAGGTACACAATGGTGTAAAATTTGTAACAATCCGACCATTATTAGCGGAGTTATTCGAGATACTAGTTTTTCACTTTTTCGATGACAACTATCTTATTTTTGGTCATGGTCAAAACAAAACTTATCGGTTCTGCGTATCATTGCCGCCTATCGATTGAAGAATAAAGAAATAAAAAAATTGTAGTATTGTCAACCAATTTTTATTAGCAACGGTTATGTGGGTCCGTATCCAAGAGGGTGACGGGTGAATCGGACAATACCCCCCACTCAGCCTCAGTATTTTCGCTCATATGCCAAATTTATCCTTTAATCATGGTCAGAATGGCAGTGTATGCTAGAAGATCTGCTTAGCTCATTTCAGATAATCCCTACATTAATTCCTAGTAACGGGTCTGAAGTTTACAATTACATTACACTTTCAGAATTTTAAGGTGTTTTAATATCAAATTATTATGCCCGTATATATTAAGCAGTGAATGCGATTGGCCAAGATTACTAGGCGAATACAATTTCGCGATATTAACTATAATCTCATGGTAAGTTAAGAATTGAGTTAGCCGCGGACGGTGGTAATATAAATTTATACCGGCGGCGTGCACAGCTAGAATTGGGTGGGCTTCCATAAAACTGTTTTCCGGGTTCATGATAGATTGACATTGATTTAGCTGACAAAAAGAAATTAATAATATATTAATAAGTTTCGCGGCGTGCCATAGTTGCCGCGTAAATGTCGTAATAATCGGACATTGGACTGGTCCGTATTGCTGCTTGCCGGCTTTACGCAAAGCGAGCTGGCAGCAGCGGTGACCTTTGTGAAACTATCAACCTTAAACATTCATTCAGAAGCCAAACAACATTAAGCAATAAAAAATCCATATCAACCTATAATTAACAAAATTACAATGGATTTATCAATCATGTTGAGTGTTTAGCTGTTGTTGGCACCTGTAATACTTATTATTCATATATGACAATGCATGCTAGTGTGCTAGGCCGCGTGGCGTAGCGGCACAGTTTTAGACTTCCATGCCAGAGGCCGGTGTTCAAATCCAGTACACGGACATAATTTTTTTTCCGAATTATCGTGCCACAACAATTATTTCATCTAATTTCAATACAACACGATTCGTGCTGTCGATGACAACAGCTGAGCAGATTTTTATGATTATAGAACTGATATTTACGATTTTATTAGCAATCGAAAATTGGACGAAAATTTACTGAGTGAAATTTGTTTTTTCAACTCAACGCGCTTTGAAAACGACGAATATTTTGATAGCGTATGTCAATTATCAAAGTTTAGTAACTGTGTCAGCTTTTAGATAATGGTAATTTTGTTACGATCGGACGATAATTAGTGAATTTATTGCGAAATTAAAACGTTGAGAGATTTTGGTTACCAGAAATTTTCGACCTGCTACAATTTTTTTAACAATGCATTATTTACAACTAAGTATATTTAGAAAAAGTTTACAATTACATTACACTTTCAGAATATCTAAACTGTTTAAAAATGGAGCTCTAAAGTATGGACATATTGAGCATTGAACTTGTGTCATTTTTTGAAAACTTTGATGCTTTCGTGACCGGAAGTGACGTCATCGACATTCATGATATTTTAGGATACGTCTTGGTATGTTGCGGAGAACATGTGAACCAAATTTTATTACCATCGGACATGTATTGACGGTTTTATAGGCGCTCAAAATATTCATGAAACTTTTGTTGCCATTTGGACCGATACCACTTTTTTTCGACCTTAGACGCTTGGGAAAACCATTGGTTGGATCGCCGTATATGTATTTAGAAAAAGTTTGCAATTTGAATGAGCTACACGATGGTGTAAATTTTGTAACGATCCGACTATTATTTACGGAGTTATTCGAGGTACTAATTTTTCACTTATTCAATGACCTTGACCTTACTTTTCGGTCAAGGTCAAAACAAAACCTCTCGGTTCTGCGCCTTATTAGCGCCTAGCGATGGGCGAAGAAAAAATTGGAAAATTTTTAAAATTGCGACCTGTATCGCGGATCACAACAAATGATATCTGATAGGCACTCAACATATTCATGAAACTTTTGTTGCCATTTGGACCGATACCACTTTTTTTCGACCTTAGACGCTTGGGAAAACCATTGGTTGGATCGCCGTATAAGTATTTAGAAAAAGTTTGCAATTTGAATGAGCTACACGATGGTGTAAAGTTTGTAACGATCCGACCATTATTAACGGAGTTATTCGAGGTACTAGTTTTTTTTCACTTATTCGATGACCCTGACCTTAGTTTTGGGTCAAGGTCAAAACAAAACATCTGGGTTCTGCGCATCATTCACGCCTAACCATTGGTGAAGAAAAAATTGGAAAATTTCAAAAATTGCGACCTGTATCGTGTAACAAAAAAAGTGTTACAAACATTATACAAACATACATACATACAAACTTACAAACCGGACCGATCGCCATAACTTGGCGTTCCGAAAACGCCAAGTTAACAAGAGGCCCATGGAAGCCATGTGGGAACTTGGCGAACTGCATCCAAATAATTGCAACAATTTCAGAATGGGGCCACAATTGACCAAAATCGGCCAAAAATTACATAAGTTATCATGGATGATAATTTTTTGTGGCGAATAGGGAAACTTTAAATTTTTTTCAAGTTAACAATTGAGATAAGCTTCCATTATATAGATCATAATTAAATATATACAACAATTGACCAAAATCGGCCAAAAATTACATAAGTTATCATGGATTATAATTTTTTGTGGCGAATGTGGAAATTTTTTTCAAGTTAACAATTGAGATAGGCTCCCATTATATGGATCTTAATTAAATAAATACAATAAGATGAATTAGTTGGCCGATTTTGAAATTTTCCTGATGCAGTTCGCCAAGTTCCCCCATGTTACCTTGGGCCTCTTGCTTGTGTAGCGCGAGAGGCACTGCGACTTGACCTAATTCTCGCAGGTGGCCGCGCCCAGCGGATTCCTTTGTTCTGCGCGACAGGGCGGCTGCAGTGAAGAGCCAGCAGAATTGACACCCACTGTACTTCAAACTTACTTTGTGAGAAAACTGTTGGATATTTAGAGCTGAAAATTATACACTATGTTCAGAATTGAATGGGCTTCCTTCTTGAGCAAACCAATTCACGATACGACCATTCACGATAGAGAAACGACGCGATAACTTCAGATTTCAGTCGAATTATAACTTTGATTCGTTCGTGACCGTAAATGACGTCAGCGACTTCCCTAAAAGAATTATAATTCGGTTGACGCTCTCCATGGTAACATTCGAACCAAGTTTTATGATCCTCGAACGAATATTGTCGATTTTATAAGCGATCGAAAAAAAATTGCCAATTTTAGCTGTTTTCCGAACTTTTACCCGGCGATTCGTGAGAAAACTACGCATAATTCCTGCCGGTATATCGCGTACGAAATGTTACTCGAAAAGTAACCTTCAAATTCATGTTTAAATTTTCAAAATCGACCCAGTAGTATTAAACATATTGGGGTGTTTAATGCATTTTGGGGTCACTTTTTAACTTTAAGCTCAGTTTGTGAGAAAACTATAAGACATAAACAATTAGATGAATAAGTTTCAAGTTCGGAATTGTATGGGCTACCTTCAGGTGCAAACATTTTTACGATACGACCATTAACGACGGAGTAATGACGCAATAACTTTCGATTGCCCAGCTAAATAACGTTGTTTTGCTCGTAACCGGAAGTGACGTCATCGACATAAAAAAAACCACTTATCTTCTGATAGCCAGTGATTCTGTGAACATTCGACCCAATTTTCATGACCATCCATCGAATATTGTTGAAGTTATAAGCGATGGAAAAATGTGGTAAAACACTACCACAAATTTTCGAGTGGGGGCTACGGGGCGAAATATGCATATTTTTTCATGATATTTGATATGGAAAGTTGGCGAATAAATCAGGCTACATGGAACTGTAAACTTTTTAAAAATCGCACCTTAGGTTAAGATGATATTAAGGATTGAAAAATTCACAACGTGACCTTGACCCTAATATGAGGTCAAGGTCAAAACAAAACATCTGGGTTCTGCGCATCATTGACTCCTAACGATTGGCGAAGAAAAAATTGAAAAATTTTAAAAATTGCGACCTGTATCGTGTAACAAAAAAAGTGTTACAAACATCCGGACATACATACATACATACATACAAACATACAAACCGGGCCGATCGCCATAACTTGGCGTTTCGATAACGCCAAGTTAACAAGAGGCCCATGGGAACATGTGGGAACTTGGCGAACTGCATCTAATTAATTGGAGAGATTTTCAGAATGGGGCCTTAATTGACCAAAATGAAATTTTCCTGATGCAGTTGGTAAAGTTCCCCCATGTACCCTTGGGCCTCTAGGTGATGTAGCGCGGGAGGCGCTGCGATTTGACCTGATTCCCGCAGCCAGCCGCTTCTCTCAAGCCGCGCGCTGGGCCGCTCGGGATTCCTTTGTTCTGCGCGACAGGGCGGCTGCAGTGAAGAGCCAGCAGAATTGACACCCACTGTACTTCAAACTTACTTTGTGAGAAAACTGTTGGATATTTAGAGCTGAAAATTATACACTATGTTCAGAATTGAATGGGCTTCCTTCTCGAGCAAACCAATTCACGATACGACCATTCACGATAGAGAAACGACGCGATAACTTCAGATTTCAGTCTAATTATACATTTGATTCGTTCGTGACCGGAAATGACGTCAGCGACTTCCCTGAAAGAATTATAATTCGGTTGACGCTCTCCATGGTAACATTCGAACCAAGTTTTATGATCCTCGAACGAATATTGTCGATTTTATAAGCGATCGAAAAAAAATTGCCAATTTTAGCTGTTTTCCGAACTTTTACCGGCGATTCGTGAGAAAACAACGCATAATTCCTGCCGGTATATCGCGTACGAAATGTTACTCAAAAAGTAACCTTCAAATTCATGTTTAAATTTTCAAAATCGACCCAGTAGTATTAAACATATTGGGGTGTTAATGCATTTGGGGGGTCACTTTTTAACTTTAAGCTCAGTTTGTGAGAAAACTATAAGACATAAACAATTAGATGAATGAGTTTCAAGTTTGGTAGTGTATGGGCTACCTTCAGGTGCAAACATTTTTACGATACGACCATTAACGACGGAGTAATGACGCGATAAATTCGGATTGCACAGCTAAATAACGTTGTTTTGCTCGTAACCGGAAGTGACGTCATCGACATAAAAAAAACACTTATCTTCCGATAGCCAGTGCTTCTGTGAACATTCGGCCCAATTTTTATGACCATCCATCGAATATTGTTGAAGTTATAAGCGATGGAAAAATGTGGTAAAACACTACCACAAATTTTCGAGTGGGGGCTACGGGGCGAAATATGCATATTTTTTCATGATATTTGGTATGGAAAGTTGGAGAATAAATCAGGCTACAAGAAACTGTAAACTTTTTAAAAATCGCACCGTAGGTTAAGGTGATATTAAGGATTGAAAAATTCACAACGTGACCTTGACCTTAATATGAGGTCAAGGTCAAAACAAAACATCTCGGTTCTGCGCATCATTAACGCCTAACGATTGGTGAAGATAAAATTGGAAAATTTTAAAAATTGCGACCTGTATCGCGAAACAAAAAAAGTGTTACTTACATCCAAACAAACATACAAACCGGACCGATCGCCATAACTTGGCGTTCCGAAAACGCCAAGTTAACGAGATGCCCATGAGAACATGGGTGAACTTGGCTAACAGTGTCGGAAACTTTTGAAAATTTCAATATTGACCCAAAATTGACCATGTTACTCAAGATTTATTGATAAACTATGATTCAGAGGCTGACACAAGGAGAAGCATATTTTCATATTTAATAGTACCGCGGCCTGCCGTACTTGCCGCACCACGCGCATCCCGAGCCGAGAGCAGATTCCTTTGTTCAGCGCGAGAGGCAGGCTGTTGTAAACAAGCCAGCGCCGAGCCATCAGAAATGACACCCACTGTACTTCAAACTTACTTTATGAGAGAACTGTCATATATTTTGAGCAGAAAATTTTACACCTGTGTTCAGAATTGAATGGGCTTCCCTCGAGCGCAGACAAATTCACGATACGACCATTCACGTCGGACGAACGATGCTATAACTTCTGATTTGAGTACCGTTTTTGCTTTGATTCGTTCGAAACCGGAAGTGACGCAACCGATATCAATAAATTTTGCGGATTAGATTCGCGCTGTTCATGTCAACATCTGATTTAATTTTTATCACCATTGAACTGATATTTACGATTTTATTAGCAATCGAAAATTTGACGAAAATTGACTGAGTGAAATTTGCTTTTTCAACTCAACGCGCTTTGAAAACGACAAATATATTGATTTCATATGTCAATTATGAAAGTTTGGTAATTCTATCAGCTTTCAGAAAATATAAATTTTGTTACGATCGGACCATAATTATTGAATCAATTGCGAAATTAATAAGTTTAGAGAGTTTGGCTACCAGAAATTTTCGACCTGCTACGATTTTTTTTAAAATGCATTATTTACAACTAAGTATATTTAGAAAAAGTTTACAATTACATTATACTTTCAGAATATGTTGACTGTAATGATATTTAATTGTAAAGCATGGACATATTGAGCATTGAACTTGTGTCATTTTTTATAAACTTTGATGCTTTCGTGACCGGAAGTGACGTCATCGACATTCATGAAATCTATGGATCCGACTTAAGCTGTCATGGATCACATGTGATCCAATTTTCATCATTATCGGACATATATTGACTGTTTTATAGACGCTCAAAATATTCATGAAACTTATGTTGTCATTCTGACCGATACCATGATTTTTCGACCTGGGGTACTTGGGAAAACCGTTGGTTGGATGGCCCCATATGAAATTAGATAAAGTTTGCAATTAGAATGAGCTACACGATGATGTAAATTTTGTAACGATCCGACCATTATTAACGGAGTTATTCGAGATACTAATTTTTCACTTATTCGATGACCTTGACCTTAGTTTCAGTTCAAGGTCAAAACAAAACCTCTCGGTTCTGCGCATCAATCACGCCTAACGATTGAAGAAGAAAAAAATGGAAAATTTCAAAAATTGCGACCTGTATCGCGAAACAAAAAAATGTTAACTAACATACATACATCCAAACATACAAACCGGACCGATCGCCATAACTTGGCGTTATGACGCCAAGTTAACAAGAGGCCCATGGGAGCCATGTGGGAACTTGGCGAACTGCATCCAAATAATTGCAACAATTTCAGAATGGGGCCACAATTGACCAAAATCGGCCAAAAATTACATAAGTTATCATGGATTATAATTTTTTGTGGCGAATAGGGAAACTTTAAATTTTTTTCAAGTTAACAATTGAGATAAGCTTCCATTATATGGATCATAATTAAATATATACAACAATTGACCAAAATCGGCCAAAAATTACATAAGTTATCATGGATTATAATTTTTTGTGGCGAATGTGGAAAGTTTTTTCAAGTTAACAATTGAGATAGGCTCCCATTATATGGATCTTAATTAAATAAATACAATAAGATTAATTAGTTGGCCGATTTTGAAATTTTCCTGATGCAGTTCGCCAAGTTCCCCTATGTTTCCTTGGGCCTCTTGCTTGTGTAGCGCGAGAGGCACTGCGACTTGACCTAATTCTCGCAGGTGGCCGCGCCCAGCGGATTGCTTTGTTCTGCGCGACAGGGCGGCTGCAGTGAAGAGCCAGCAGAATTGACACCCACTGTACTTCAAACTTACTTTGTGAGAAAACTGTTGGATATTTAGAGCTGAAAATTATACACATTGTTCAGAATTGAATGGGCTTCCTTCTCGAGCAAACTAATT
>JAXDRA010000201.1:0-19437 GCA_034190875.2 Urechis unicinctus | reverse complement strand
TACAGCTTTAGTCAGCTCAACAATTATCTATTCATTATATGATCGATCCACAGTAACACAATGTAATTTAATCTGTAATTGTAATGTATGGGATTCATGGTGTAGGGTTGTATTTATGAGTAATGTGTTATCAGAAATATATTAAAATGATTATATTATTTACGATTGCGAGTACCACGATTGAAAAGTATGATTCGGAGTAGTGGAGCGTTCTGGCAATAAGCTGTGCGGTGAACATTCATTTTTTAACGTTTATTTACGCACATCTCGTACTGGCACATACATTAACTTGCCTGTAATATCCAGGATTTGGCCGCTGTTTCCCCCCTGACAAATTCCACAGTGCAACTTATACCATTTATCCCCACGTCCGTTCAATTGCCTCTAGGCAACCGCTGCTGCGAATGGGCTTCTGGAAGCCAATAACTCTTTTATGCATTGAAATAAAAAAATATAAGTAAATTCATCTATAAATAAACCAAATGTTTGTCCGCCTTAAGTATTGCATTCCTAATGGGGAATCGCTTGCAGTGCACCAACGAAGACAGTCCCTAATTTTCTCGGGCTAAGAAAATGGTATCGCGTTATGTAGCGGGCGAGTAGGAGGCGAGTGCGAGTAGGGAGCGAGGAGGAGCGATGGAATGGATTTTTGGGGGGGGGGACATCAGTTGCCTGTGGGGTGTTATTAACTATGAGCATCAAGCGTGTTAACGACCAAAGTCCCTCTTCACCATTCTCACCCCAAACACACACAACAGGCAAAAGCTTCTCCTAACTCAATACCGACTATACAAATACCGAATAAACATATAAGGACAATACATATATCTACAAAACATATATCCACTATACATATACTGACTGTACATATAACTTTTATACAAATACCGACTATACATATACAGTCTCTACATATACCGACTATACAAATACCGACTACACACATAACGAATATACATATAAAGACTATATATATACACACTATACATATATCGACTATTTATACAACCACTATTCATATACCGACTATACATATATACCCATTATACATATACCCACATACCCACATATATACCACTGTACATATACCCACTATACATATACCCACTATACATATACCCACTATACATATACCGACTATACAAATAGTCTCTACATATACGGACTATGCAAATACCGACTATACATATAACTATACTATACTATACTATATATATATACCCATATATATATATATATACCCATATATATATATATACCCACAATACATATACCAACTGTACATATACCCACTATACATATACCGACTATATGTATACCGACTATACATATACCGACTATATAAATACCGACTATACATATAACTACTATGCATATACCGACTATACAAATACCGAATAAACATATAAGGACAATACATATATCTAGGTATCTTAGTTATTTGCCTATATGTAAATGATGTAATTAATGTTGTCTAGGCCATAGTGATAATGGAGATGTAGCCTGGATGCCAGTGCCGGGGGAGATGTGGCCTTGATGACAGTGATGTTGGCGATGTAGGCTAAGATGCTTATGTCAGTGATGCATCGAAGTTACCAAGGAGTAAGTGACAGAAAAGCCTGTCAATGTAGATATGTATAATAGTTGTTAAGGTGACTGCGGAGATCTACAGGATACAGGACAGTCAGGGCTGCTGTGAGTTCATATGTGCATGTGATGAACTATTTCGCATCTGAAATATTCGTAATTCAGAGGAACGTGCCTCTTTCGAACTTTGTAGAAGCTCTTATAGATCCCCAGTATGTACAGAAGAGGTGGTCAGAACAGACATATAAAGCCAGTTCAGAGGCGGTTTACGCAGAAACAAACAGAAGCGATTGCTAAGCTGAAGCTTGAATACAATGATCATGGCGTTATTGACAGAGATATAAACGAAGTGGTGTGATGTTTAGCTAGAGATGCAAAGCCAGGGCATGGCAGGTATAACACGATACAGAGGCAGTGATGGGGAATTATTGGTAGTTAGTGACTAACACACACAAGCAGTAAATGGTAGTTACAGACTGACTCTCACACGCGGTGATTGGTTACGGAGCGACACTCGCAGGCAATGTAGGAGTTATAGCCTGATACCGACATGCAGTGAACCTGATCTAATAACTGATACACACACAGGCTGAGGTGGGGTTTTTAGACTGATACACACAAGCAGTAATGGCGAGATATATACCGATACTCACAAGAAGTGATGTGGAGTTATTGACCGTTATTCTGGATACTCACAAGCAGTCTACATACCACATATTCGGCGTCGGTGTTTGTATTTGGGTATGTGTGTTTATGTGTATGTTAGTTAAGGGCGTGTTTGCGGGGAGAATATGTTAATTGCAACTTCATGACGCTTATTATTGAATAACATAGTAGCTGTGTTACTTTTGCGTATCGCATGGCACTGTCGGTACGTCCATTCTCAGCTATATCGCCTCAATACGGAATATATCGTATGACCAGCATTCTGAACCACCCTACCGTATTTATTTTTATTTGAGAAAGTCCCTTTGAGCTTTGTTGTATGGCTGATATCAACCTCAGCTTACTATTGCAAGCCTAAAGGGTTTATCCAAAATGCGGGTCGTGTAAATGGTGTTTAATTATCATGAAATCGGGTTAAATTAAGATAACATTACCCCCGCCCCGCCCCCTTCTCATGTTACTACATCCCCACATAGGGACACAGATGTTCTTTGTCCACTGTCCGGTATACTTCACGAGACCAGCCTCAAGACGCCTAAACTGGAACCCATAACTTCCCATGCATAATTAGTTATGGTCGGTCCAAGTTAATCATTTGAAGTGTTCGTCTAATGGAAAAGAAAGTAAGGTCTCGTGGTAATCGTCAGGAATTACCTCACAACCCAACCGCAAGACGAGGCATGATATCATGGTGGGACGGAAGACAGCAACTGAGGCATCCTCTCCGATCTTTGATAATGAGGGCAGTTTAGCCAACGGATACGGGGTGGGGGAGGAGTGGCTATTCTGGCAGTATGTGGTCATCTCATTTATTGTTGATTTCGAGGCGCAGTATCATGAAGGAGACGATGAAAGGAAGATGCTTCTCTGGTGTAGTAGCGGTGAGCTAGCAGGCCACCCACCAAAGCTATTCATATGGTTACACTGCCCATCCACTGACGCGATGGGCTATATTGATGTAATTGGTCATATTCGTTGATGTGTTGAAAAAGTCGGGTTATTAATACCATAAGGTCTTGCTTATTGCTAGATCAACAGATATTTCTGACACCAGCCAAGAAATTCAGCTTTCACTGTCCTTAGAATGGATTTCACGTTATAACCTATTACTATTAATTTGCTTGTATCAATGTGTGGTTCTCGATTTATACTGACCACAATGCTGATAGAACTCATGTGACGAGAGACGGAATGCAACGGACCGGGGATGCATAAATATCGTGCTATTGAGTCTTTAATAGTTATTAATTAGCCCCTTCCTCCCTCGTTCGCCTTCCTCGCTCGCACTTCTGTCTGCTAGACATTTGCCTCACTACATGGGCCTGTATTGGAGCGTCAACGCATAGTCATAGCGGTGGATAGCAAGTGTTGGTTATCGCATGGTCACGTGGGTATATCATCCGCGTGACCATGCGATAACATACTTATCGCGATGGCACCTACACGCGATAATCAAGCACGACGCTGTCTCCAAATAATGATAATTAGCGTGAACCTATATTATGTAAGGTATCTGCCTGGGACCTGTAAATATGAGAGGTAGTCCCTTAATCCCCCATTCGGCCTCAGCTGCCTGTCATGATGGTGTCAACTATAGGATTTCTCGGAGATTTATCTTTTTTCGACGCTATGCTTCGATAATTTGTAGTGTGAGAAATGTCCTAACTCCGGTAATCAGAGCTCCGCCGACTTCGCCGTTGTTTGATGTAAGAAACACTGTAGCGCAGTAGACACGGCTCGGCAGGTGTTAGAATTTCGTGCCTCAGCATGATTCCGGGGAGATGGGATAATAACGTGACTCCCGGATGAGCGCTACGCAACCATATTAGCGGCTGGCAAGCAAATGACTTTTGAGAAAACCTTCGATTTAAGACTTGTAAAGTGTGCGTGATGTTAAGAACCTCCGTAGTGTTACCATGCTAGAGCAGCGGTGCTCTGTGAGGGACTATCTCAAGTGAAGTTGTTTCTCGGTGATATATCGACACGGTTGCAGTTATCGCATGGCAAACTGTGCGTTTGAGGTGATATGGGAAAAAGACCGAGCTTTTTCTCGAGCTCTGATTGGCTGAGAGTGGGGTGCCATGCGATAAGGCTGTATAACACGCTTTGAGCTCCAGGTCACCAAATATATAGATCTTATAGATCACCAGTGTATACAAGTGAGGTGTTCAGAACCGACTTACAAAATCAGGTCAGAGGAGACATGCAGAGATTACAACAAAGCGACCAGGAGAAAGTTAAAAACTTATGTTCGAACACAGCGTTGATGGCGGTATTGACAAAGTTATAAACGAAGAAGCGTAGGGATAGAGATACAAAACCAGGAAAAGGCAGGTATAACACGATACAGAGCCAGAGATGGGGAATTATTGACCGATACTCACAAGAAGTGAGGGGAATTACAGAGTTATTGACGGATACTCACGAGATTTTAAGGGGAGTTATAGACTGATGCTCACAAGCGGTGATAAGGAGTTATACACCGACACAGAGTAAAGTAGTGAAGCAGCGAGGTGATGTTATAGACCGATACTCACAGGCAGTGAAGGGAATTCATGGACCGATACCCATAAGCTTTGAGTTATAGACCAATACCCGCAAGCATTGATGGGGAATTATAGACTCACAAGCAGTGAAGAACAGTTATATACCGATACTCACAAGAAGAACAGGGGAGTTATTCACTGATACTCACAACAAGTGAATTGCAATTATACCATAGAAAGGCAGGCATAACACGATACCGAGTCAGTGATAGGGTGTTATGGACCGATACTCGTATGCAACGACGGGTCGTTATAGACTGATACCCACAAGCAGTGAACTGGATTTATAAACCTATAGGCACAAGCAGTGAATGGTAGTTAGAGACCGACACTCACAATCAGTGATATAGAGTTATTGACCCATATTCACAAGTGGTTAAGTATGGTTATTGACCGATAGTAGTGAAGACGAGTCATATACCAATACTCGCAAACAATCTTCATACCTGACATTGGGCGTGTGTGTGTGTCTTTGAGTATGTGTTTATGTGCATGTTAGCCAAGGACGCATTGGCGGGGAACGGAATCTCTTAATTACAACTTTATTGGCCGTTACTTATGTGGCAAAGCTGCAGCTACAGTAGTAGTTACCAAGAACCTAAGCTATAATCTTTCTGAAGACATTTATATACAAATCTTATCCAACATATCCTTGGATAACATAGTATCTGTGATACTTTCGCGTATCGCAAGGCACCGTTGGCATATCCATTCTCAGCTATATTGTCTGGGCTTCTCGTTATGAATACAGCACATCCTAGAAACAGGTATATAAGTCATGGATTTGAGTCCCTGCTTATCTCCAACTCAAAGACGGCATTATTGTTGTTGTTATTATTATATATTATGCGATGCAAAGTTTCTTATGATCGGTCCAGGTCAATTATTTGACATGTTCGTCTACTGTAAACGCAAATCAAGTCTCTTGGTACTCGTCATGTAATCTCGCGAATTACTTCACAACCCGACGCAAGACGAGGCGCGATATTATGGTGAGACGGAAGACAGCAACTGAGGCATTCTGTGTGTGGAGCGCGCAGATACATGAAGGGGAAGATGAAAGGGAGATGCTTCTCTGGTGAGGGAGCGACGGGCTAGCCAGGTAAGTGATGGTCAACTTGTAACAGACTGACATTGTTGACGCCTTCATTCTATTTGTTCCGATTGAATGAATTTGAATGACAGGCGCAGAGGTTAGCTAATCACCAAAGCAATTCTCTTTGTTCCTTTATATACTTCAGCCTCATTATTTCCCTAGCTGCCCTGTTGGATCGGAGGTATCCCGACTGGAAGTCTAGCGGGTGTACCGACAGGTAACACCGAACGGCCAGTTCCCGTTGTAGCTATTCCACTGTTTGCATTCCTTGGTGCAGCAATCGTCTTGCGGTCGGAATTTATAGCTCCATCAGAGAGCTCTCGCTAATCTTGGCTATAATCTGCTCAATCATCATCCACATTCGGAGTTCAAACGGATATCATCACGAGATGGTTCTGTCGTACGGGAAGCGAATGGTAATATGAATCAATTATCAGAATATGTTTGTGTGGTTTTTGATATATCAAATTTTATGTTACGATTTTCTCGGACCACATGATAAATTTTCTGCGGCCATGAGCGATAAAAGTTAGGAAAAGTGACATCGATGTAGACTATAAATGCCCTAAATCGATTTCTTGCAACGCTTTTGTTCTCTTTGGTGAATTGTAGCTTAGTTTGCACGCCTCTTGATAAACCAAATAACATGTTGAGATGAATAGCGTTCCAGCTCACCAATTTCATCAATAACTAAAATAAGACATCCTTGCCACCAAAGCTGTACTTACCAAAATCATGTAAAAAAAATAAACATGACATCTAACTTAAAATATTTTATTAACTATACGACATAATAGATGACCGACAAGATATTCGGTTAACTAACAGACCACATTGCACGGTGCGACACTGCTATGTGACTAGTCAGTCCTGTAATTAAGTTTATTATCAAAAGATTGAGGCAAAGGTCACCTACAATCCAGAAAGTTGTCTCAGATAATTTATGCGCGTGCGTGTAAGCGCGTATGGGCGTTTGTTGGGGATGCAGGTGGGTTAGGGAGTGGGTCTTATGGGACTTGTCGGCCATACAATTTCCCTTCAATGAAGAATGAGGTCAAGGTCGTAACTCCTTGTCAATTGTCATTGAATCGATATAGCTAGATTGGTTTCCTAGTTGAAATAGTTAATTGTATTGATTAAATTGTTTGGTTTGTTGATTAGGTGTTAGGCGAGCTTCACTGCAGTATTTGATGTAACTAGTGTTAAATGCATTACTTATTTGGATTTGTGTAAAGTTAAGAGCATCAGTTGCAGAAGGAACACAGAAACCTCAGGTAATGACGCTTTCATGACTTATATGAATACCTTTATCTGAAAAATCGTGTAATCAACTTTGTGTATAACATGTAATTAAGTGTGCTATATGTGGCATGAATTCAGAAACGCAAAAAGGAATGTAGCGCCCGGGAAAAAGGCATTATGGTGGACCAAGCTGGGCTTGGATCCGGACGGATTCATATTGAAATACATATATGAGCGCTTAGGTACGTCTGTATGTATTTAGGGGTTTAATTTGAGAAGCAAAAAAAGGAGTGTCTCTTGTGCTGCTAGTAGATTAGCGACATCTTTACAATGAATTAATATTTGACGTTGGGCATGACATATCTTAGAATATGGTGTGGTCGCTACGGAGCGGTTCAAAGAGAGCTCCTTCTGTGTGGAATGTTGTGGACGGCACATTACTCATCTATCGGAATCTTCCGAGAAAATCAAGCAGGAAAAGTCGTTATGTTTGTTACGATAACTTTTCAATTCAATTAAACTATTAAGAATCAGTTGGATTCAATATTTGGAAGCAGGATTAAGTCGCGTGCCTCCTACATTAGTATTGTCTACCAGCATCGATGCCACTCTCACTACCGGAAGAATAGGCCACAACGTAGCTATTGCAAGGGACGACAAATACAATTGTGTGGTGAAAGTTATCAACTCCGGGACGCGGATGAGGATGTTTTTACATGCATCGTCCTCTATTAAACCAGGGGACGAACTAATAGCCAGTAGCGTTTGCCAGGATGGCAGCAAATGGCGCAAGATCACGGTAGTAATATATGTCATTATTTGAATTTAAGTAACTTTATGTCAAATCACGCCAAGACGATATAAACTTACTAATTAGCCGTTAGTTTGGAAGGACATCTATATGAATACATTACATTATCATTATTGAATGTAACACAAACACACAACCCATTCATTGTAGTGGCAGCGACCACCGAAGAGAAGTAAAAATGGCATGGGTAAGTCTAATATGGGTATTCTGGGCGTTCTATCGGCAATTCGATAGTTAACCGCATGTCTTAATTAACATAGATAGTTTATATGCGATGAAGCCTATGTCTATGCCAAGCGCGGACGTAATTCATTACCCATGTTCCAGATTTCTCGAGCATATCGTCTGATTACTGCGATACGAGCATTCCTGCGAAGGAATATTCAGGTAGGTGCAGAAATACTTGTAACTTAAAAGTCCGAGCGCACTATTAGTTTTTGTCCAGGAATACGCTGTGTCGAAGAGGAGAGCGAATGATCGACAGGTAGCATCCATACCAGAATTAATCGGTCATGCAGCGGCGTATACCCGGAGGTTTCCGCCTCCTAAGCAGCTTCTCGTATATGTGCAGTGTTGTCGTTCAGCTGTAATATAACGAATAGCTGCAGTATGTTATATTTCAGTCACGACATCTCCTGCTGTTGTCACATCTCCCATAGCTGACGAGCTTCCTGCAGCTATCGTGTTTGTCTCAACTGCCTCACCTCCCACTGTTGTCACATCTCCAACAGCTGACGAGCTTCCTGCAGCTGTCGTGTTTGCCTCAACTGCCTCACCTCCCGCTGTTGTCACATCTCCCACAGATGGCGAGCTACCTGCAGCTGTCGTGTTTGCCTCAACTGCCTCACCTCCCGCTGTTGTAACATCTCCCACAGCTGACGAGCTTCTTGTAGCTGTCGTGTTTTTCCTCAACTGCCTCACCTCCCGCTGTTGTCACATCTCCTGCAGCTGTCGTGTTTGCCTCAACTGCCTCACCTCTCGCTGTTGTCACATCTCCAACAGCAGCTGGCGAGCTTCCTGCAGCTGTCTTGTTTGCCTCAAATGCCTCACTTCCCGCTGTTGTCACATCTCCAACAGCTGAAGAGCTTCCTGCAGCTGTCGTGTTTGCCTCCACTGCCTCACCTACTGCTGTTGTAACATCTCTCTCAGCTGTCGCACCCCTAGCTGTTGTCACGAGGCCAATAGTTTGTGCAAAATACAACGGCTCAAGCGTCACTGCCGTCGAGGGAATTCCATTTGAAAAGTCACGTAGGAGCATACCGATGAATTTGTGCTGTGATGACTTCAACAATGTACCTTTCAGTTAGTCTTAAATAAGAGCATTTGTGTTCATTATTTCTAAACAGATCATCTTGATGAACCAGCCTTCTGTGGACCCTTTGATCAGTCCTCCTTAATTAACAGTTAGGTTATCATTTAAGCGCAACATCGATTCGATGTCTTGCAATCTAACATTTCGTGAAAGTTTACTTCATATGCAAAGCGTTAGTCATGCATTTTGTTTACAGAACAAAGAGCCTAACAATGGTCCGCATATCACGTCAGTCGATGCCCGAGTGTCGATCAGTGAGTGTTTTTCTCATAAATGTCACCCGCATGGATAAAAAAAAAAAAGTTACACACACACACACTTTCACACACACACACACACACACACACACACACACACACACACACACACACACACACACACACACACACACACACACACACACACACACACACACACACACACATCACTCACTCTCTCACTCTCTCACTCTCTCACTCACTCACACTAATACACTTTCTGATATATGCTGTTTTTGAATTTAAGATGACTCTCGTGTGCCAACAGTGCAATCAGGTGAACTTGCTCTTTACTACAAATGGACGGCAACGACGACAAGCGAAGTTACCGATAATTTCTCAGATTGGATACGGCTTCCCGATGGAAACTGTTTGTCGAGTATAAAAATATGTTCTATCAATTGTTCAGATATCAACCTAAACATTGGTTACCAGCTTCGCGAATGTTTACTTTTTGTGGCCCCGTCTGTTGCAGGTAAAAATGAACTGATTCAATTTGCGCAAAATCGCGAGTACAGTTGGCAGCAGTTGAAGACCAAGATTATGAATGAGCAAAACAAGGCTCAGCGACTTACTACGAAACGTCTTAATGTTATGAAAGTGTAAAATGGTTTCAGATGATTGTTGTGGCCTCAATACATTCTTGCCAAACGTTGTGTTTAATTATATATTCATAATAGGACAGTCACGTGCAGTGAATGGTTTTCAATATGAATACTTATCCGGTCCAACCATTTATATGATGACTTATATCAGATATAGTTGTGTGTGTAAAATAAATTTATGATACATGTTCCTCTCATTTGGGACATTGATATCAACGGATCTGAATACAGTGTTCTAGTTCTTTACCAATGAAACATATACCGAAAATAACCCATTATATACGTATTCACCTGTTGGCGATACAGTTCAAAGAATCCCAACATGCATTACTTTCTCATGTTATGAACGGAAATTTCGAAGGTGAGAAAATTGCAGGTGGGCGATAATTGGAAAGAGGTAGTGCGAGTGCGGCAGTGTCTATAAAAGATAAAAGGCTGAAACGAGTGCAGTTGCCATTTAGTATAACGGATTTAAATAACAAAAACCGAGACATTCTGAGAGAAAAACAGTCAGGGGATATAGATAGATTTGTGTACATAATAAAATACATAACAGGTAGGGACGCACAGCACATCATGGAAAATATTAAACAATATACTATAATTTGGTACACATCTTGTCTACGCGTGGTCTCGTAAAGCTAATGTCAGTTATTAAGTAATATATAACGAAATATCATGGGGGGGGGACAAAGATTGTGCGCCTTAACGTGTCCGTCCGCAACCCATCCACTGAGACTGACACTCTCTAGCAGTGGCTGGAAGTTAGAGACGGACACTCACAAGCAGTTAAGGGGAGTTACAGACTAATACTTGTATGACATGGTAGAAATCTTGCTGATGAGGAATGGGTGAGCCAGACTGGTCTTTTTAAGGATGTGTCGGCAGGATGAGTTTATTTGTTCTTTAAGCAGGTAGGGATAAGGATTCCGTATCCCATAAATCCACCTGTCAATATAGATTATGACACGGTAGAAATCCCGCTAATACGGAATAGTGAGCGAGACTGGTCTTTGTTGGGATTTGGCGGCAGGATGAGTTTATTTGTTCTTTAAGCAGGTAGGGATAAGGATTCAGTATCCCATAAATCCATCTGTCAGTATAGATTATGACACGGTAGAAATCCTGCTAATACGGAATAGTGAGCGAGACTGGTCTTTGTTGGGATGTGACGGCAGGATGAGTTTATTTTTTCTTTAAGCAGGTAGGGATAAGGATTCAGTATCCCATAAATCCAACTGTCAACATAGATATTGTGATATATAAAAGGTTTGAGATGGCTGACGACGCTTATTACAATATGAATTACATTAGATGTAAAATGTGTACACATGTGGACGACGCTGATTAGCGTTGGTTATCGCATGGTCACGTGGGTATATCATCCGTGGGTATATCATCCGCGTGACCATGCGATAACATACTTATCGCGATGGCACCTACACGCGATAATCAAGCACGACGCTGTCTCCTAATAATGATAATTAGCGTGAACCTATGTTATGTAAGGTATCTGCCTGGGACCTGTAAATATGAGATCTTAATCCCCCATTCGGCCTCAGCTGCCTGTGTTTTAGTGATGATCAGATAAATACTTTTGTTTCTATACTTGTTTGTTTATTTGATTAGAATATGCTTCGATAGTTTGTTGTGTCCAGAGCTCCTGCGACTTCATCATTGTTTGATGCTAGCAACACTGAAGCGCAGTAGACACGGCTCGGCAGGTGTTAGAATTTGGCGCCTCAGGAAGTTTCCGGGGAGATGGGATAATACCGTGACTTCCCGATGAGAGATACGCAACCAGATTAGCGGCTGGCAAGCAAATGACTCTTGAGAAAACCTTCGCTATAAGACTTGCAAGGTGTGCGTGATAGTAAGAACCTCCGTAGTGTTGCCATGTTAGAGCAGCAGTGCTCTGTGAGGGACCATCTCAATGAAGTTGTTTCTTGGTGATATATCGACAGGTTGCAGTTATCGCATAGCAAACTGTGCGTTTGAGGCGATATAGGAAAAAGACCGAGCTTTTTCTCGAGCTCTGATTGGCTGAGAGTAGGGTGCAATGCGATATTGGTTGATACTACGCAATGCATTAAATCTTATCAATAAGGACAGTCACACACAGTCAATGGTAGTTAGAGACCGACACTCACAACCAGAGAGGGGGTATTACAGGCAACACTCACAACCACAGAGGGGGTATTACAGGCCGACACTCACAACCAGAGAGGGGGTATAACAGCCGACACTCACAACCAGCGAAGGGATGTTACAGACTTCCTCCCTCGTGTTTCTCGCACGCTGGCGGTTCCTCCGTTACCTTCCTCGCGCGTCCCTTTCATGTCTCTGAGGTAATTTATCCCACCACGGGGGGCCTTTATTGGAGCGTCAACAAGACTGCATTACACGCTTTGAACGCGGGTCGTTCCAGGTCACCATACCTACAGCGTTTATTACTAGATATGTGGTTAGTAGAAGAAGATGAACGGGTTCAACGAAGACAGGAGGTGATACGGGAGCGGGAACCAGGCGGAGCATATGATCATATGCGCGTACAGGGTCCAGAATGTGAGGGATGGAAGCTATGATGATTGTGAGAGATGAGTCGCGATCTTAGAGAGTCTTTGTGTGTTGTAAATGAAGCTCAGTCCGGCTCAAGTGCGACGAATTTTTTCACGCAACAAATGTCGACGAGGGTTGAAGCTGGTTTGGGAAAAAGGGACTATATTTCTCTTTCTTAAGAAGCCGAAGAAAGCGAGGAGAATGGATGTTAATGCAATCGCGTCTTCTGGTGACGCGTAGGTAGTTGGCGTATCATCTCTTGTCTTCGTTGAACCAGACGTGCACGGCCGCCTCATCACGCTCACCCATGGCTCGTTGATTACCCGCGCGGGTTGGATCAGACCCTCATTTAGGTCATAGCCTTCTTAAAGGCGGCCGCTCTCTGGGTAATCGTGCAGGCGGTCTTCCCGACCTGCTTCAGCATCACGGTAGCTGTTGCTCCGACTGTTACCAGCGATATATCTCGTTCCCTCATCAGTAGTGCCTATCAGTCACTCATGCTATGAGTCACGCCTTAGACAATACTTATCCCGTCAACCCCTTAATAAACATTTGTTATCTATTAACAAGTTAACGCTTCTTCTAATGTCCTCCCCCCCCTCTCCTCTTTCTTCTACTCTCCCACTTCTTCTCCTCTCTTGACCGGTCTACCTAGGTGGTCTTCTAGGCAATCTCTCATATATCTTCCTCGCTTCTGCATATTCCGTCCTGATCTGTTTCGATATTGCTCGTTCGCTTTGCTTAACATACATAATCTCGCATAACAGCTCCGACCTTTGTAATTGCAGCGGGGTTCTTGAATTTCTTTAAGCCCAGTTAAGCGATTGTATGTACCGACTTTCCGTCTCGGTTTCCTTGTGAGGTTTGGGGATAATTATCAAGTAATCCTCCTGGATACGATCTTATGACATTCTTTGTTTATGCCGATGCATTACACGAGTGTTATATAATCGTATTCAATCAACCTAAATAGAATAATTAGCTATACTAAAATTAGTGATGTGTTATAATTCTGACAGCTACAGTAGTCTTTACATACAAGCAGCCGACTCGACCGGATGCAGCGTGTATACATCCATTAAGCGAACACGCATTAAATTGCGTAGTCACGGTAATTATGGTATGGGCGGACAGTAACAATAGTACCATTCATGTCCGACTCAACGAAACTTGCGATTAAACCAACCAAGATTATCTTGGATATTTGAAAAACAGAAAAATTGGGATTGTCGTAGATTGAATTTAACCTATTAAATTACAATTGCGAATTGAGAAAGTGTAATATATTGATAAATATTATCAAGACGAGCGCGTATAAGTTGGTATAGCATACACACCCTTCCATTGCCCCCCTGACATTCGATTGCTTCATTATGTGTGGTGTTATTCACAATGATATCGTGAGTCACTTCAAACCATGCGCACCGCAGCACTTGCATGCTAAACATAGCAACATCTACGGACATATATATATTTATATTATATGCATCGACCGTTGGGAGACTTTTGGCGGGAAACGACCGTTGGGGGCCTAGTCTCCCGAATGTTGATTCAGTCTATAAAATAGTTGGCTTGACCGTCGGGGGACACCAAAAAATATATATCTTAAACCGTCAATATAAAAGGTTATTTCTTTACTAAATCATAATCACGGGCACCGTAGGAGCAATTTGATGTAAGTAATGTTCACGTGCGGCGCATTAACAAGAAGTCCCCCGACGGTCGTGTTTTGCAGCATGTTATATATATATATATATATATATATATATATATATATATATATATATATATATATATATATATATATATATATATATATATATATATATATATATATATATATATAATGTATATCAATGTTGCGTATCAATTTATCACACACCAAGAAAAAAAAATATATATCCATCTGTTTTTCTAACATTTTAGCTTATTTCGTTAACCACAATTGCTTAATATGATTAAACCTACCAAACAATGAAAACAAAATGAACACCGAGGACCATCGTCTCTAAGGTAATATGAGGGATAAGTATTTATGGATAGAATCGAGTGTATTGCCGTCAGGTCAATAAATTCGATGTCTACGCAATACCAACCGTAGAACTTGGCACTGGAAAGAAACCTCAGAATGTAATTTGATAAATTACATGAAGCTATATGGCGTCGTATCATATACTTCTACGTATGATAAGGATGCACGATGTAGCAGAAATATTATAATTGAATTTATCATCAGCAGTTATTACGCAGTGAAGTCGTCGTACTCACAATTTACATTGTTCGAACCGATTGGCCAAAAAACAGTAGCACCGTGTGGCAATGTATTGTCACGGGCGCCTTGATTATTGCCTTGGTGCAATTCTCTCTCAACTCTTAGTCACAGTAGGCACTCGGACAAAGCCGCTGTCGCTGTGTATATAGCGTGTCACTATGAGGCAAAACTATTTCATGCTCCATACTGGGCCCTTGTACCAAGCAAAGCATAGAGCCTGTGCATTAAAAATCGGTAATAGGATTATGAACTACTCATGAGATAATGAGTATGTTAGTTGATTAAGGACATTGCAAGTTGTGCTTTCTCAAAGGATTCAGTAGCCTTCTTCTTGCCCGAATTCTATAATGATGTGGAACCTAACATAATTTCCCTGGAATGTTTTAATGCATTGATATTGCACGAATTATAGTTTTTAAATATGCTGGATGGATCATAAAGGCCGATATCACACGTTTTAATCATAGTGCAAGCATGCTGGATTAATATTACGTTACCTTTTCTCTTTAATTGATCTCTTTTACTGTTGGTTTGCTGGTTCACAGCAGGTTTGTCAGCATAAGAACTGCTTACCAAAACCCAAGATAAATTATCAGATTCACGGCAGCGTTTTACATCTAAGAGAGCATTTATTTCACCTACACGGAAATTGTTTGACTATGTCGGATACACAACACAGTACATGTACCAGGCGAAACTAGCGGCATAACGCTCTCACCAGTGCTTATTCTGCATTTAAATAAGCGACTGACACGCACATACGCACGCCGAAAACGCACACACTTAAACTGCCGTGGGAAATATCATAAGGTCAATACAGCTTGCTCGGTAATATAAACTTGCTAGAGTTCTAACACGCAGCCATAAGGAGAACCCAGCCGCTTGATGTGTATTATTTTTCAAAACGGGCACCGGTTGCTAAATGTCATCGATGTAGAGCAGCACATGAAGCCGTCATGGTTGACTTAAACACTTACGGTCTAGTGAAATCCCGAGATTAAGTTAATGTTTGGTAGATCGTTTATATCAAGGTGTGAATTTACAATCGGGAAATGTGAGTTATCGATCGCTTATCTTCGCGTACCATTGAATGCGCAAACACCATGGTACTGTTCATGTCATATAATCTTGATGGGGAACGAAATCGGCTAATAAATTGCTTATCTTCAATGGCGTTTATTAGGCTGGCAGGTATAACTGGGACATAGCTTATACAGAGAGAACAAACTGATGAAAGCAAAATTTAGATTTGAAGTTTATTATAAACTGTTGAAATGCTTTCACTTGATCAGAAATTACCGGCGGATTAAGCACTTCGCTTTACGCAGAACGCAAATATAACCCGGTGCCGATATAATCACTGGCTATAATTATCTGCACGATTTATAGATTAGATGGTGGCCGATAATAAAGTACAGGTTGTGTGAAGTCGCTATCAGTGGGCACATACATCTTGCTAATGCTGATGAGACACGTTCAATAGAACGTAGGAAGGCTAGGCTACTCGGGCTTAAAGTGAATCTACATCACAATTCATTTGATATGTTTTGCGCGTATAATGTGGTCGATTGCGAGAGCAGTTGTGAATACAAGAGCTCATTGAGAAGAATTATGATGAGAAGGGAAACATTATTGGGATAGAACAAAGTTAAAGGCTATTTGTTAATGCAGCATCACACCAATAAAATGTATATCAAATACCTCATAGTTGCTTTCCGGACTTTTGTAGCCATTCGAGCCACTGCTATCTCTGCTGCGGATGCACAAACTGCGTTAATTATCTGGAGGAACCTTGATGTTCACCAAATCTGCAGGGTATGATTTCATCAGGTAGAATTTTAAAGCGCTTTCTTATTGTGTCAAAAACGCCTGGTCAATGTCGATTGCACTTGTTCCACGATCCTAATTCTCGAACGCCAAACCGCAACACTGCCTAATTCACCGTGTAGCGTGTTTTCTTAGCATTGGTCGGTGTGGAGGTCTGGCAAAGATTTAAAGAAGCTGATGATTGAATGTGCTATGGAGGTTCTACCAATACAGCGGCGCTGAAATAGGTATCGTTTAGCGGCTCTTGTTGACCCTCTGCTATTTCCCCAGGGGGGGCTAATTTTCTAAATGTCAGCAGAACCTGAAGGCCTTCATATAAACTTAGACTTGCTCTATACACAAACCGCAATCGAAATGGCCGGCACACCCCAGTAGCCAGACCAGTGTCATAAGTATGAAATGATTCGTGCAGCCTGTTGTATTACCTTGTTGTCGAGCCTAAAATAGCAGTTTTTTCACCCCTTTTCATGATATAAGTTACCTGAATGTTTTCTGGGCGTGGAGCCACTTTTGTGTTATCTAGATTAATAAAATCTGCAGATACCAGAGCAGTATGTCTTGTCTAACATCCGTCCTTAGTTCAATGGTTCCGCCAACCATTCGAATTGGATTTTACGTCGGATTCTGGGATGCAGTAGCAGGCATTCAATAAATGCGGTATGAATAAATACGTGTATACAGTGGCTTTATGACATAAATACCCAATTTGGAATAATATCATCACCACTCTCCTCACAGGCCATGAGCCTTCTTCGTTCGTCCCCGCCCGCAATTCGCTTCCCTAAATGTGGACAGTAAAGCAGTTACGTTCAGTACATATTCCATAGACAAATGCATTTAAGTTTGAATGGTGTATAACAATTGTTAAGACTTATATGTATCGGAGTATCAGACAATACCCCAGCGAGCATCCAGGTTAAAGTTTTTCAGAAGACTAATTGTCGTATTAACAGCGAATATTACCACACATCTTGGTTAGATTCTCAGCAGAACACAAATTATACAGATCCAACTTACACCTACTGCAATGGTCGTAATGTGGACATTTGGAAGGGGTCCAATTAAGTGTAACGACTCTGCTGTTGCTCATTTTCAATTTCCAATTCCCTTATACTGGGTTCTGAATTATAACACTACACATATCAGGAACAAATAGGTTTGCCTCTGGTACTATCGTCATGTAGCGTGCATTCGTGGTATAAACAATAGGCAGTAAAGGTATACATACTTAAGATGTTACAATCGAGTTAAAAAATAGGCAATAAAGGTATACCTACTTAAGATGTTACCATCTAATTATTTAGCAAAGATACTTATGTGGAAACGAAGAAGAAATAGAAGTTAACCTTTACAGTTTGTGCTTATGATATTTTACGCTGCTGCAGATTTCTCCTTTCGATATCAACTCAAGTGCGGTAATCATAATAACATCCCTGCATTGGAATCAGGTTTATTAAATGGCATGCTTGCGGGACATAATATGTGCAAGTGGTTAACAGTAACATTTACAATTTGCATTTATTCATATTTCATCTTAGCAGTCTGTTTACTTCATGGTATTTAGTAGCTTCAGTATTCCGTTTTCCGGCAGTTTTAAGTCATTGAAATCCAAAATTCCTAACCAATTGCAAACGATTGGAGCTGATAGTATTCGAATCGCTGGGTATGTTGAAGACAATTCGCCGGATCGACCTATAAGACAAGTGTGATGTAATAAATCATGTTATTGTCCTTTATGGTTACATTTGCACAATGCCAAGAGCACTTGTGCAATTCCGCTCATTAGATATGTTCATCAGTTCGCACAACTGATGTTATACTGTTTGGGCGCCAAATAAATGGCCTACTGCTACTGATGAAGGTTTTGCATCCCCTCACTTTCTCTTTAAGGAAAGAGTTCAGTTGTCCCGTTCTAGCTCTACGATTTCACTTACGTAACGTACATACTCTACCCTTTGCCTTCTCTCTCTGACATATTGACCTACCGTGACAGCTGTACTCCTATGTTATCTACCCCATGTTTCTACGCTGCTGTTTTTGGTCGATGATTAACAATATATTCCGGTCGATTCCCAGCAAAGACGCATCCAATTTACCACGAACTGCGAAAGTAAGAATCCTGGAAATGATAGAACCTTAAGGAACTGTTTCAATCAAGTAAATACATTCCATGATCGTAACTAGAGCCGATGCAGTCTGACGGGCGCTTGTTTAACAAATTAAAAACGTAAGCGAAATGGTGGCAAGGGTTCAACCAATCCGTCACAATCAAACGCTAAGATAACGCAAATGACGTAAACATCGTGATTGATTAACCGGTGCGATTTATTCGTCTGATATACTAGCATTTACACAAAGCCCCTCGCACCATGCTTGATATTATTGCTATCATCCTCATCAGTTTAGAGTATTGAATTTTCCTGAAAACAAGTACAACGAGAGCTTTTCGTGTCAAAGGTGCATAACCAGACAACCACCCATGGCGTGAACTATTGTATGCCTTGTAGACATAGAGAACTAATCCACTTCGTCATATTACTAGACTGATCCTCGAATGGACCATTCGAATTCTTTGGAATAGTGGGGCGTGAAAGTCTATAGAAGTCCACGCTCATACCACACGATCAATATTTTCTTATAAGGTATTATGAACCGTT
>JAXDRA010000197.1:0-15995 GCA_034190875.2 Urechis unicinctus | reverse complement strand
GACTCTATATACAGCTGACAGAGATGCTGCGCAGTGAACTCTGAACTCTATATACAGCGCATTATGATGTCAATGTAGTGAACTCTATATACAGCGGACGACGATGAATGATGGCAGTGTACCAAATTCTTCATACTGCAGACTTTTATGTCAGTGTTGAGCAGTCTTTACACATATGATTATGATGTCTGGGTAGCGCACTCTATATACTGCGAACGATGATGTCAGTGTAGCGAACTCTCTATATCAGCTGACTGAGATGTCAATGTAGTGAAATCTATATACTGCGGACGATGATGTCAGATTAGCGAACTCTCTATACAGCTGACTGAGATGTCAATGTAAACGCTATATATAAGGCGGACGATTATGTCAGCGTAGCGAACTACATATACGGCTGACTGAGATGTCAATATAGTGATCTCTATATACAGCGCATGATGATGTCGGCGTAGCGATCTTCATATACAGCTGACTGAGATGTCAATGAAGCGAATTCTATATTCAGCGGAAGATGATGTCAGTGTAGTGAACATTTTATACAGCGCACGATGTTGTCAGTGTAGCGAACTCTCTATACAGCTGACTGAGATGTCAATGTAAACTCTATATACAGCGGACGATGATGTCAGCGTAGCGAACTTCATATACAGTTGACTGATGATGTCAATGTAGTGAACTCTATATACAGCACACGATGATGTCAGTGTAGTGAACATTTTGTACAGCGCACGATGATGTCAATGTAGCGAACTCTATATACAGCGGACGATGATGTCAAACGTAGTGTACTCTATATATACAGCTGACTGAGATGTCAGCGTAGTGTAGTGAACTCTATATACAGCACACGATGATGTCAGTGTAGTGAACTCTATATACAGCAGACAATGATGTCAGTGTAGCGAACTATATATATAGCTGACTGAGATGTCAACGTAGTGAACTCTATATACAGCGGACGATGATGATGTCAGTGTAGCGAACTCTATATACAGCGACGATGATGATGTGTAGTGTAGCGAACTCTATATACAGCTGACTGAGATGTCAATGTAGTAGAACTCTATATACAGCGACGATGATGTCAGTGTAGCGAACTCTATATACAGCGACGATGATGTCAGTGTAGTCTAGCGAATGTCAGTGTAGTATATACAGCGGACGATGATGTCAGTGTAGCGAACTCTATACAGCTGACTGATGATGTCAATGTAGTGAACTCTATATACAGCGGATGATGTCAGTGTCAGTGTAGTGAACTCTATATACAGCGACGATGATGTGTCAGTGTAGTGAACTCTATATACAGCTGACTGAGATGTCAATGTAGTGAACTCTATATACAGCGGACGATGATGTCAGTGTAGCGAACTCTATATATAGCGGACGATGATGTCAATGTAGTGAACTCTATATACAGCAGCTGACTGAGATGTGCGTAGTGAACTCTATATACAGCGGACGATGATGTCAGTGTAGTGAACTCTATATACAGCGGACGATGATGTCAGTGTAGCGAACTCTATATACAGCTGACTGAGATGTCAATAGTGAACTCTATATATACAGCGGACGATGATGTCAGTGTAGTGAACTCTATATACAGCGCACGATGATGTCAGATGAACTCTATATACAGCTGACTGAGATGTCAATGTAGTGAAACTCTATATACAGCGGACGATGATGTCAGTGTAGCGAACTCTATATACAGCGCACGATGATGTCAGTGTAGTGAACTCTACATATGTCAGCGTAGATATACAGCGGACGATGATGTGTGTCAGTGTAGTGAACTCTATATACAGCGCACGATGATGTCAGTGTAGTGAACTCTATATACAGCGCGACGATGATGTCAATAGTGAACTCTATATACAGCGGACGATGATGTCAGTGTAGTGAACTCTATATACAGCGCACGATGATGTCAGTGTAGTGAACTCTCTATATACAGCTGATGTCAGTGTAGCGAACTAGCTATATACAGCTGAATAGCATCAGTGTGTAAGTAGTTTTTGCATAGACGATAAAATGTCAGTGTAGCGAAATCTACATACAACTGACTATGACGTCAGCGTAGCGAAATCTACATACAACTGACTATGATATCTGCGTAGCGCAGTTTTTACACAGTTGACTATGATGGCAGTGTACCAAATTCTTCATACTGCAGACTTTTATGTCAGTGTTGAGCAGTCTTTACACATATGATTATGATGTCTGGGTAGCGCACTCTATATACTACTGCGAACGATGATGTCAGTGTAGCGAACTCTATATATCAGCTGACTGAGATGTCAATGTAGTGAAATCTATATACTGCGGACGACGATGATGTCAGATTAGCGAACTCTCTATACAGCTGACTGAGATGTCAATGTAAACTCTATATAAGGCGGACGATTATGTCAGCGTAGCGAACTACATATACGGCTGACTGAGATGTCAATATAGTGATCTCTATATACAGCGACTGAGATGATGATGTCGGCGTAGCGTAGCGACTTCATATACAGCAGCTGACTGAGATGTCAATGAAGCGAATTCTATATTCAGCGGAAGATGATGTCAGTGTAGTGAACATTTTATATACACAGCGCACGATGTTGTCAGTGTAGCGAACTCTCTATACAGCTGACTGAGATGTCAATAGTAAACTCTATATACAGCGGACGATGATGTCAGCGTAGCGAACTTCATATACAGTTGACTGAGATGTCAATGTAGTGAACTCTATATACAGCACACGATGATGTCAGTGTGTAGTGAACTCTTTATACAGCGCACGATGATGTGTCAATGTAGCGAACTCTATATACAGCGGACGATGATGTCAATGTAGTGAACTCTATATACAGCGGACGATGACGATGATGTCAGCGGACGAGATGAACTCTATATACAACTCTATATACAGCACACGATGATGTCAGTGTAGTGAACTCTATATACAGCGGACACGATGATGTCAGTGTAGTGAACTATATATACAGCTGACTGATGATGTCAGTGTAGTGAACTCTATATACAGCTGACTAGTGAACTGATGTCAGTGTAGTCAGTGTAGTGAATTTATACAGCGGCGCGAACGATGATGTGTCAGTGTAGCGAACTCTATATACAGCTGACTGATGATGTCAACGTAGTCGAACTCTATATACAGCGACGATGATGTCAGTGTAGTGAACTCTATATACAGCGGACGATGATGTCAGCGTAGCGTAGCGTGAACTCTATATACAGCGGACTGATGATGTCAATAGCTCTCTATATAGCGCGACGATGATGTCAGTGTAGCGAACTCTATATACAGCGACGATGATGTCATGTAGTGAAACTGTATACAGCGGACGATGATGTCAGTGTAGTGTAGTGAACTCTATATACAGCGGACGATGATGTCAGTGTAGCGAACTCTATATACAGCTGACGAGATGTCAGTGATGAACTCTATATACAGCGCGGACGATGATGTCAGTGTAGCGAACTCTATATACAGCGGACGATGATGTCAACGTAGTGAACTCTATATACAGCTGACGAGATGTCAGTGTAGTGAAACTCTATATACAGCGCTGATGATGTCAATGTAGTCAGTGAACTCTCTATATACAGCGGACGATGATGTCAGTGTAGTGAACTCTATATACAGCGCACGATGATGTCAATGTAGTGTGAACTCTAAATACAGCGCACGATGATGTCAGTGTAGCGAACTCTATATACAGCTGAATAGCATGTCAGTGAAAAGTAGTTTTTTGCATAGACGATAAAATGTCAGTGTAGCGAAATCTACATACAACTGACTATGACGTCAGCGTAGCGAAATCTACATACAACTGACTATGATATCTGCGTAGCGCAGTTTTTACACAGTTGACTATGATGGCAGTGTACCAAATTCTTCATACTGCAGACTTTTATGTCAGTGTTGAGCAGTCTTTACACATATGATTATGATGTCTGGGTAGCGCACTCTATATACTGCGAACGATGATGTCAGTGTAGCGAACTCTCTATACAGCTGACTGAGATGTCAATGTAGTGAAATCTATATACAGCGGACGATGATGTCAGATTAGCGAACTCTCTATACAGCTGACTGAGATGTCAATGTAAACGCTATATAAGGCGGACGATTATGTCAGCGTAGCGAACTACATATATATACGGCTGACTGAGATGTCAATATAGTGATCTCTATATATATACAGCGCATGATGATGATGATGTCGGCGTAGCGATCTTCATATACAGCTGACTGAGATGTCAATGTAGCGAATTCTATATTCAGCGGAAGATGATGTCAGTGTAGTGTAGTAGTGAACATTTTATACAGCGCACGATGATGATGTCAGTGTAGCGAACTCTATATACAGCTGACTGAGATGTCAATGTAGTGAACTCTATATACAGCGGACGATGATGTCAGCGTAGCGAACTCTATATACAGTTGACTGATGATGTCAGTGTAGTGAACTCTATATACAGCGGACGATGATGTCAGTAGTGTAGTGAACTTCTATATACAGCGACTGATGTCAATGTAGCGAACTATATACAGCGACGATGATGTCAGTGTAGTGAACTCTATATACAGCGACGATGATGTCAGTGTAGCGAACTCTATATACAGCTGACTGATGATGTCAATGTAGTGAACTCTATATACAGCGGACGATGATGTCAGTGTAGTGAACTTATATATAGCGCACGATGATGTCAGTGTAGCGAACTCTATATACAGCGACTGAGATGTCAATGTAGTGACTCTATATACAGCGGACGATGATGTCAGTGTAGTGAACTCTATACTCATATACAGCGACTGATGATGTCAATGTAGCGAACTATATATACAGCGGACTGATGATGTCAGTGTAGTACTATACTCTGTCAGTGTAGCGAACTCTATATACAGACTGACGATGATGTCAATGTAGTGAACTCTATATACAGCGGACGATGATGTCAGTGTAGCGAACTCTATATACAGCGGACGATGATGTCAGTGTAGCGAACTCTATATAGCAGCGACTGATGATGTCTCAGTGTAGCGAACTCTATATACAGCGGACGATGATGTCAATGTAGTGAACTATATATACAGCGCACGATGATGATACAGCGTAGTGAACTCTCTATACAGCGGACGATGATGATCAACGTAGTGAACTCTATATACAGCTGACTGATGATGTCAGCGTAGTGAACTCTATATACAGCGCACGATGATGTGTCAATGTAGTGAACTCTATATACAGCGGACGATGATGTCAGTGTAGTGTAGTGACTCTATATACAGCGCACGATGATGTCAATGTAGTGAACTCTAGTGAACTCTATATACAGCGCACGATGATGTCAGTGTAGCGAACTCTATATACAGCTGAATAGCATGTCAGTGAAAAGTAGTTTTTTACATAGACGATAAAATGTCAGTGTAGCGAAATCTACATACAACTGACTATGACGTCAGCGTAGCGAAATCTACATACAACTGACTATGATATCTGCGTAGCGCAGTTTTTACACAGTTGACTATGATGGCAGTGTACCAAATTCTTCATACTGCAGACTTTTATGTCAGTGTTGAGCAGTCTTTACACATATGATTATGATGTCTGGGTAGCGCACTCTATATACTACTGCGAACGATGATGTCAGTGTAGCGAACTCTCTATATCAGCTGACTGAGATGTCAATGTAGTGAAATCTATATACTGCGGACGATGATGTCAGATTAGCGAACTCTCTATACAGCTGACTGAGATGTCAATGTAAACGCTATATAAGGCGGACGATTATGTCAGCGTAGCGAACTACATATACGGCTGACTGAGATGTCAATATAGTGATCTCTATATACAGCGCATGATGATGTCGGCGTAGCGATCTTCATATACAGCTGACTGAGATGTCAATGAAGCGAATTCTATATTCAGCGGAAGATGATGTCAGTGTAGTGAACATTTTATACAGCGCACGATGTTGTCAGTGTAGCGAACTCTCTATACAGCTGACTGAGATGTCAATGTAAACTCTATATACAGCGGACGATGATGTCAGCGTAGCGAACTTCATATACAGCGCACGATGATGTCAATGTAGTGAACTCTAGATACAGCACACACGATGATGTCAGTGTAGTGAACTCTTTATACAGCGCACGATGATGTCAATGTAGCGAAACTATATACAGCGGACGATGATGTCAATGTAGTGAACTCTATATACAGCGGACTGATGATGTCAGTGTAGTGAACTCTATATACAGCGCACGATGATGTCAGTGTGTAGTGAACTCTATATACAGCAGACGATGATGTCAGTGTAGAACTCTATATATAGCATATACATGCTGACTGTAGCGAATCTATATACAGCGACAGATGTGTAGTGAACTCTATATACAGCGGACGATGATGTCAGTGTGTGAACTGAATATACAGCGGACGATGATGTCAGTGTAGTGAACTCTATATACAGCTGACTGACTGATGTCAATGTAGTGAACTCTATATACAGCGGACGATGATGTCATGTCAATGTAGTGAACAATGTATATATACAGCGCACGATGATGTCAGTGTAGTGAACTCTATATACAGCGATGATGTCAATGTAGCGAACTCTATACAGCGGACGATGATGTCAGTGTAGTGAACTCTCTATATACAGCTGACTGAGATGTCAATGTAGTGAACTCTATATATACAGCGGACGATGATCAGTGTAGTGAACTCTATATACAGCGGACGATGATGTCAGTGTAGTGAACTCTATATACAGCTGACTGAGATGTCAATGTAGTGAACTCTATATACAGCGACTGATGATGTCAGTGTAGTGTAAACTCTATATAGCGACTGATGATGTCAGTGTAGCGAACTCTATATACAGCGACGATGATGTGATGTCAACGAGCGTGAACTCTATATACAGCGGACGATGATGATGTCAGTGTAGTGAACTCTACTCTATATACAGCGGACGATGATGTCAGTAGCGAACTCTATACAGCTGACTGAGATGTCAATGTAGTGATCTCTATATACAGCGGACGATGATGTCAGTGTAGCGAACTTCTATACAGCTGACTGATGATGTCAGTGTAGCGAATTCTATATACAGCGGACTGATGATGTCAGTGTAGTGTGAACTCTATATACAGCGCACGATGATGTCAGTGTAGCGAACTCTATATACAGCGGACGATGATGTCAACGTAGTGAACTCTATATACAGCGACTGATGATGCTGCGTAGTGAACTCTATATACAGCGCATTATGATGTCAGTGTAGTGAACTCTATATATACAGCGATGATGTCAGTGTAGAAATGTCAACTCTATATACAGCGGACGATGATGTCAGTGTAGTGAACTCTATATACAGCGCACGATGATGTCAGTGTAGTGAACTCTATATACAGCGCGACGATGATGTCAGTGTAGCGAACTCTCTATATACAGCTGAATAGCATGTCAGTGAAAAGTAGTTTTTGCATAGACGATAAAATGTCAGTCAGTGTAGCGAAATCTACATACAACTGACTATGACGTCAGCGTAGCGAAATCTACATACAACTGACTATGATATCTGCGTAGCGCAGTTTTTACACAGTTGACTATGATGGCAGTGTACCAAATTCTTCATACTGCAGACTTTTATGTCAGTGTTGAGCAGTCTTTACACATATGATTATGATGTCTGGGTAGCGCACTCTATATACTGCGAACGATGATGTCAGTGTAGTGAACTCTCTATATATAGCGACTGAGATGTCAATGTAGTGAAATCTATATACTGCGGACGATGATGTCAGATTAGCGAACTCTCTATACAGCTGACTGAGATGTCAATGTAAACGCTATATAAGGCGGACGATTATGTCAGCGTAGCGAACTACATATACGGCTGACTGAGATGTCAATATAGTGATCTCTATATACAGCGCATGATGATGTCGGCGTAGCGATCTTCATATATATAGCTGACTGAGATGTCAATGAAGCGAATTCTATATATCAGCGGAAGATGATGTCAGTGTAGTGAACATTTTATACAGCGCACGATGTTGTCAGTGTAGCGAACTCTCTATACAGCTGACTGAGATGTCAATGTAAACTCTATATACAGCGGACGATGATGTCAGCGTAGCGAACTTCATATACAGTTGACTGAGATGTCAATGTAGTGAACTCTATATACAGCGGACGATGATGTCAGTGTAGTGAACTCTATACAGCGCACGATGATGTCAATGTAGTGAACTCTATATACAGCGGACGATGATGTCAATGTAGCGAACTCTATATACAGCGCGACGATGAGATGTCAATGTAGTAGTGAACTCTATATACAGCGGACGATGATGTCAGTGTAGTGAACTCTATATACAGCGGACGATGATGTCAGTGTAGCGAACTCTATATACAGCGCGACGATGATGTCAACGTAGTGAACTCTATATACAGCGACTGATGATGTCAGTGTAGCGAACTCTATATACAGCTGACTGATGATGTCAATGTAGTGAACTCTATATACAGCGGACGATGATGTCAGTGTAGTGAACTCTATATATAGCGCACGATGATGTCAGTGTAGCGAACTCTATATACAGCTGACTGAGATGTCAATGTAGTGAACTCTATATACAGCGCACGATGTCAGTAGTAGTATATACAGCGCACTCTGTCATGTAGTGAACTCTATATACGATGATGTCAATGTAGTGAACTCTATATACAGCGCGACTGATGATGTCAGTCGGCGTAGCGAACTCTATATATACAGCTGACTGATGATGTCAGTGTAGCGAATCTATATACAGCGGACGATGATGTCAGTGTAGTGTAGCGAACTCTATAAACAGCGGACGATGATGTCAGTGTAGTACTGAGATGTCAACTGATATATACAGCGACGATGATGTCAATGAAGTGAACTCTATATACAGCGGACGATGATGATCAGTGTAGCGAACTCTATATACAGCGGACGATGATGTCAATGTAGTGAACTCTATATACAGCGATGATGATGTCAATGTGACGAACTCTATATATACACGGACGATGATGTCAGTGTAGTGAACTCTATATACAGCGGACGATGATGTCAGTGTATGATGTCATATAGCGCGCACGATGATGTCAATGTAGTGAACTCTAAATACAGCGCACGATGATGTCAGTGTAGCGAACTCTATATACAGCTGAATAGCATGTCAGTGAAAAGTAGTTTTTGCATAGACGATAAAATGTCAGTGTAGCGAAATCTACATACAACTGACTATGACGTCAGCGTAGCGAAATCTACATACAACTGCCTATGATATCTGCGTAGCGCAGTTTTTTACACAGTTGACTATGATGGCAGTGTACCAAATTCTTCATACTGCAGACTTTTATGTCAGTGTTGAGCAGTCTTTACACATATGATTATGATGTCTGGGTAGCGCACTCTATATACTGCGAACGATGATGTGTCAGTGTAGCGAACTCTATATATACAGCTGACTGAGATGTCAATGTAGTGAAATCTATATACTGCGGACGATGATGTCAGATTAGCGAACTCTCTATACAGCTGACTGAGATGTCAATGTAAACGCTATATAAGGCGGACGATATATGTCAGCGTAGCGAACTACATATACGGCTGACTGAGATGTCAATATAGTGATCTCTATATACAGCAGCGCATGATGATGTCGGCGTAGCGAACTTCATATACAGCTGACTGAGATGTCAATGAAGCGAATTCTATATTCAGCGGAAGATGATGTCAGTGTAGTGAACATTTTATACAGCGCACGATGTTGTCAGTGTAGCGAACTCTCTATACAGCTGACTGAGATGTCAATGTAAACTCTATATACAGCGGACGATGATGTCAGCGTAGCGAACTCTATATACAGCTGACTGAGATGTCAATGTAGTGAACTCTATATACAGCACACGATGATGTCAGTGTAGTGAACATATATACAGCGCACGATGATGTCAATGTAGCGAACTCTATATACAGCGGACGATGATGTCAATGTAGTGAACTCTATATACAGCGGACGATGATGTCAGTGTAGTGTAGTGAACTCTATATACAGCGCACGATGATGTCAGTGTAGTGAACTCTATATACAGCGGACGATGATGTCAGTGTAGCGAACTCTATATACAGCGATGATGTCAGTGTAGCGAACTCTATATACAGCGACGATGATGTCAGTGTAGTGAACTTTATATACAGCGATGATGATGTCAGTGTAGTAGTGAACTCTATATACAGCGGACGATGATGTCAGTGTAGCGAAATCTATATACAACGGACGATGATGTAGTAGCGAACTCTATATATACAGCGGACTGATGTCAGTGTAGTGAACTCTATATACAGCGACTGATGATGTCAATGTAGCGAACTCTATATATACAGCGCACGATGATGTCAGTGTAGTGAACTCTATACAGCGACGATGATGTCAGTGTAGTGAACTCTATATACAGCTGACTGATGATGTCAATGTAGTGAACTCTATATACAGCGGACGATGATGTCAGTGTAGTGAACTCTATATACAGCGGACGATGATGTCAGTGTGTAGTGAACTCTATATACAGCTGACGATGTCAGTGTAGCGAACTACATATACTGAACTGATGATCAGTGTAGTGAACTCTATATGATGTGATGTCAGTGTAGCGAACTCTATATACAGCGACTGATGATGTCAATGTAGCGAACTCTATATACAGCGGACTGATGATGTCAGTGTAGTGAAACTCTATATACAGCGCGCGATGATGTCAGTAGTAGCGAACTCTCTATACAGCTGACTGAGATGTCAATGTAGTGAACTCTATATACAGCGCACGATGATGTCAGCGTAGTGAAGCTCTCATATACAGCTGACGATGATGTCAATGTAGTGAACTCTATATACAGCGACGATGATGTCAGTAGTGTAGCTAACTATATATACAGCTGACGATGATGTCATGTGTAGCGAACTCTATATACAGCGGACGATGATGTCAGTCAGCGTAGCGAACTCTATATATAGCTGACTGAGATGTCAGTGTAGCGACTCTATATACAGCGGACGATGATGTCAGTGTAGCGAAAACTATATATACAGCGCGACTGATATGTCATGTGAACTCTATATACAGCTACTATATGTCAGAGTGTAGTGATGATGTCAGCGTATGTCAGTGTAGCGAACTCTATATACAGCAGACTGATGATGTCAATGTAGTGAACTCTATATACAGCGACGATGATGTCAGTGTAGTGAACTCTTATATACAGCGCGACGATGATGTCAGTAGTAGAACTCTATATACAGCGACTGATGATGTCAATGTAGTGAACTCTATATACAGCGGACGATGATGTCAGTGTAGTGAACTCTATATACAGCGCACGATGATGTCAGTGTAGTGAACTCTATATACGACGACGATGATGTGTCAATGTAGTGAACTCTATATACAGCGGACGATGATGTCAGCGTAGCGAAACTCTATATACAGCTGACTGAGATGTCAATGTAGCGAACTCTATATACAGCGGACGATGATGTCAGTGTGTAGTGAACTCTATATACAGCGCACGATGATGTCAGTGTAGCGAACTCTATATACAGCGGACGATGATGTCAATGTAAGTGAACTCTATATACAGCGGACGATGATGTCAGTGTAGTGAACTCTATATACAGCGGACGATGATGTCAGTGTAGTGAACTCTATATACAGCGGACGATGATGTCAGTGTAGTGAACTCTATATACAGCGCACGATGATGTCAATGTAGTGAACTCTATATACAGCGTCACGTAGTGAACTGATGTCAGTGTAGTGAACTCTATATACAGCGCACGATGATGTCAATGTAGTGAACTCTAAATACAGCGCACGATGATGTCAGTGTAGCGAACTCTATATACAGCTGAATAGCATGTCAGTGAAAAGTAGTTTTTGCATAGACGATAAAATGTCAGTGTAGCGAAATCTACATACAACTGACTATGACGTCAGCGTAGCGAAATCTACATACAACTGACTATGATATCTGCGTAGCGCAGTTTTTTTTTTACACAGTTGACTATGATGGCAGTGTACCAAATTCTTCATACTGCAGACTTTTATGTCAGTGTTGAGCAGTCTTTACACATATGATTATGATGTCTGGGTAGCGCACTCTATATACTGCGAACGATGATGTCAGTGTAGCGAACTCTAATATCAGCTGACTGAGATGTCAATGTAGTGAAATCTATATATATGCGGACGATGATGATCAGATTAGCGAAAACTCTCTATACAGCTGACTGAGATGTCAATGTAAACTATATATAAGGCGGACGATTATGTCAGCGTAGCGAACTACATATACGGCTGACTGAGATGTCAATATAGTGATCTCTATATACAGCGCGATGATGTCGGCGTAGCGAACTTCATATACAGCTGACTGAGATGTCAATGTGCGCAATTCTATATTCAGCGGAAGATGATGTCAGTGTAGTGAACATTTTATACAGCGCACGATGTTGTCAGTGTAGCGAACTCTCTATACAGCTGACTGAGATGTCAATGTAAACTCTATATACAGCGGACGATGATGTCAGCGTAGCGAACTCTATGTACAGCGGACGATGATGTCAATGTAGTGAACTCTATATACAGCGACACGATGATGTCAGTGTAGTGAACTTTTGTATACAGCGACGATGATGTCAATGTAGCGAACTCTATATACAGCGACGATGATGTCAAGTGTAGTGAACTCTATATACAGCGGACGATGATGTCAGTGTAGTGAACTCTATATACAGCGCACGATGATGTAGAAGCGAACTCTATATACAGCGCACGATGATGATGTCAGTGTAGTGAACTCTATATACAGCGATGATGTGTCAACGTAGCGAACTCTATATACAGCTGACTGAGATGTGTCAATGTAGCGAACTCTATATACAGCGGACGATGATGTCAGTGTAGCGAACTCTATATATAGCGGACGATGATGTCAGTGTAGCGAACATATACAGCTGACTGATGATGTCAATGTAGCGAACTCTATATACAGCGGACGATGATGTCAGTGTAGTGAACTCTATATACAGCGCGACGATGATGTCAGTGTAGCGAACTCTATATACAGCTGACTGAGATGTCAATGTAGTGAACTCTATATACAGCGGACGATGATGTCAGTGTAGCGAACTCTATATACAGCGCACGATGATGTCAGTGTAGTGACTCTATATACAGCGCACGATGATGATGTCAATGTAGTGAACTCTATATACAGCGCACGATGATGTCAATGTAGTGAACTCTATATACAGCGGACGATGATGTCAGTGTAGTGAACTCTATATACAGCGCACGATGATGTCAATGTAGTGAACTCTAAATACAGCGCACGATGATGTCAGTGTAGCGAACTCTATATACAGCGGACTGAATAGCATGTCAGTGAAAAGTAGTTTTTGCATAGACGATAAAATGTCAGTGTAGCGAAATCTATATACAACTGACTATGATGTCAGCGTAGCGAAATCTATATACAACTGACTATGATGTCTGCGTAGCGCACTTTTTACACAGTTGACTATGATGGCAGTGTACCAAATTCTTCATACAGCGGCACTTTTATGTCAGTGTTGAGCAGTCTTTACACATATGATTATGATGTCAATGTAGCGCACTCTATATACAGCGAACGATGATGTCAGTGTGTGTAGCGAACTCTATATACAGCTGACTGAGATGTCAATGTAGTGAACTCTATATACAGCGACGATGATGATGTCAGTGTAGCGTCACTCTCTATATACAGCTGACTGAGATGTCAATGTAGTGAACTCTATATACAGCGGACTATGATGTCAGCGTAGCGAACTCTATATACAGCTGACTGAGATGTCAGCGTAGCGTACTCTATATACAGCGCACTATGATGTCAGCGTAGCGAAAACTCATATACAGCTGACTGAGATGTCAATGTGAGCAGACTATATATGTCAGATGAGTCAGTGTGTAGCGACTCTATAGCAGCGACGATGATGTCAGTAGTGAACTCTATATGTCAATGCGAACTCTATGATGATGTCAGTGTAGTGAACTCTATATACAGCGCACGATGATGTCAGTGTAGCGAACTCTATACAGCTGACTGATGTCAATGTAGTGAACTCTATATACAGCGGACGATGATGTCAGTGTAGTGAACTCTATATACAGCGGACGATGATGTCAGTGTAGCGAACTCTATATACAGCGGACGATGATGTCAATGTAGTGAACTCTATATACAGCTGACTGATGATGTCAATGTAGCGAACTCTATATACAGCGACTGATGATGTCAGTGTAGTGAACTCTATATACAGCGCGACGATGATGATGTCAGTGTAGTCAATGAAAATCTATATACAGCGGACGATGATGTCAGTGTAGTGAACTCTATATATACAGCGGACGATGATGTCAATGTAGTGAACTCTATATACAGCGGACGATGATGTCAGTGTAGTGACTCTATATATACAGCGCACGATGATGTCAATGTAGTGAACTCTATATACAGCGATGTCACGATGTATATACAGTGTAGATGTCAGTGTAGTGAACTCTATATACAGCGCACGATGATGTCAGCGTAGCGAACTTCATATACGGAGACTGACTGAGATGTCAGTGTAGTGAACTCTATATACAGCGGACGATGATGTCAGTGTAGCGAACTTCATATACAGCTGACTGAGATGTCAATGTAGCGAACTCTATATACAGCGGAAAATGATGTCAGTGTAGTGAACTCTATATACAGCGGACGATGATGTCAGTGTAGCGAACTCTATATACAGCTGACTGATGATGTCAATGAAGTGAACTCTATATACAGCGGACGATGATGTCAGTGTAGTGAACTCTATATACAGCGGACGATGATGTCAGTGTAGTGAACTCTATATACAGCGGACGATGATGTCAGTGTAGTGTGAACTCTATATACAGCGCACTGATGATGTCATGTGAACTCTCATATACAGCTGTATGATGTCAACTCTAACTCTATATACAGCGGACGATGATGTCAGTGTAGTGAACTCTATATACAGCGCACGATGATGTCAATGTAGTGAACTCTAAATACAGCGCACGATGATGTCAGTGTAGCGAACTCTATATACAGCTGAATAGCATGTCAGTGAAAAGTAGTTTTTGCATAGACGATAAAATGTCAGTGTAGCGAAATCTACATACAACTGACTATGACGTCAGCGTAGCGAAATCTACATACAACTGACTATGATATCTGCGTAGCGCAGTTTTTTACACAGTTGACTATGATGGCAGTGTACCAAATTCTTCATACTGCAGACTTTTATGTCAGTGTTGAGCAGTCTTTACACATATGATTATGATGTCTGGGTAGCGCACTCTATATACTGCGAACGATGATGTCAGTGTAGCGAACTCTCTATATACAGCTGACTGAGATGTCAATGTAGTGAAATCTATATACTGCGGACGATGATGTCAGATTAGCGAACTCTCTATACAGCTGACTGAGATGTCAATGTAAACGCTATATAAGGCGGACGATTATGTCAGCGTAGCGAACTACATATACGGCTGACTGAGATGTCAATATAGTGATCTCTATATACAGCGCATGATGATGTCGGCGTAGCGATCTTCATATACAGCTGACTGAGATGTCAATGAAGCGAATTCTATATTCAGCGGAAGATGATGTCAGTGTAGTGAACATTTTATACAGCGCACGATGTTGTCAGTGTAGCGAACTCTCTATACAGCTGACTGAGATGTCAATGTAAACTCTATATACAGCGGACGATGATGTCAGCGTAGCGAACTTCATATACAGTTGACTGAGATGTCAATGTAGTGAACTCTATATACAGCACACGATGATGTCAGTGTAGTGAACAT
>JAXDRA010000196.1:0-15214 GCA_034190875.2 Urechis unicinctus | reverse complement strand
AATATTATGTAATGATCATTCATATATCAGTAAATTGTTGTCTCACAAACACAGAGCAAAATATGATGCATAAATTAATTACCCAGGTTTAGCACTGACAATTAGTCATGACATGTTATATTCATATTTGACTTTTCATGGCCACAATTCTAACAAATGGGTTCATGTATTATTTATTTGCCAATTCTATGAACAGTTTGGATTTGCACACATATGAATGTGACTAATAAAAGATATGTACATTTCAACAAAAACAAATTACCAAATCTTATTCTTTATATAAAGAGACACTTGCAACTCAACTATATATTGGATAAAAGGCATTGGCACAAGAGCAATGTTCCGACTGATGTTGTGGGGGTCATCAGCAGAGCAATGCCTGCGCCTTAAGATGACTTCCATCAATCAGGTATATAGGCGTATGTCTTGGCCACTTTCCGTTTAGATATATATATCTAACTTGAGGCAGTAGAGTCCTTCGGTGTGGAAAACAGCACCTTGTGTGCGAGTTTGGGGGGTGTCACTATGACTTGCTGAGAGAGTTGTGGGGCAGAAAGTTCACTATTATTGCTCGTGTCATTGTCGTACCTGGAAGGTTGATATTAATATTGGTTAAAGTAATTCAATAAAATAATTTGTCACCTGATGAAAACATGTACTGAGTCAAAAGGTCAACATTACCCACAGAACGCTCCCATGCTTCTACGGTGCCGCCAACGATAGGGCGGTCAAACGTCACGCCGATTTTGTTTAGGCAAGCCATTTTTGTGCCGTTTGGTGCTCTTATGCAACTGGCAATGGGTAATCAAATTAGGCCTATAATCAGAAAAATGGACCAATACACAAAATACCATTTTGTCTGTAAAACCTAAAATTAATGTAACCATAAAGTTATGTGATTATAAGTTATCTAAGGCGCCCTCTTACATGCCATTTAATATGCAACATTACTCAATAATGTTGTAATACAAATACAATGACAATCTTGCCTCATGTGAGAAATAGGGAGTTTGTCAAGTGCTTGTCCAAATTATGTGCCATTTTTGGATGATAAAAATCGCAACAACTTTCTATCTGACAGATATCAAAAATAACAACAGTCTTGAGATGTCCAAAGTGAGACCTTGCAAAGGAACCAATGGCATATTTGATAAAAGCATTTTGAAATTTTGATTGACCACCATACCAATGAAAATCCGTTCACCTGTTTACGAGTCGTTTTACAGTTAGCAAATCCATTTAGTGCAAAGGACCCAAAATAGGCCCTAGCCGTGCACGACGTTTATTAACGTCGTGCAAAGATCGTAACCAAATGCGCGTGAACGATACATGAGTTCCAATTATACACGATAATTACACAAATGTATATATGAAGAATAATTTTTCACATAAATGAATGTTTATTAACAAGTTGAGTTAGTTTACGGGTGAGATTTCGTCAAGGGCGATTTAATCCGGCCACACAAATTCTGAAAAGTTCATGTTTATTTTGAACGACAAGAACGGTTTCTGCGCGCATGCGCAGACAAGGTTCTTCGCAAGCGAACTTTTTCTTTCTGAATTTTATTATTTAAGTATATGTGTCATTTTGTCAATGATTATCTTTTGGAAATATCTACTTTGAAGGGCGATATGTATTTAACGATATCACATAGACATTTAAAAAAAGATAACACTTATTGATTCCCGCAGTCTGGAGGGGGCACTTGGCCTTGACCTGCGTAGGGGTGTGCCCCGGGATCTCAAAAACCTGTACCTGTCATACAAGGTAAAAATGGCAAGAGCATACCCCATCCTACAATTATGAGGTCAACAAAACCCGTCGGGAGGCCGAAAAAAAAACCTACCCCGACACATGTATACTACCTCTATATACTTAAGTGCCCCCTCCACCGGGACCTGCAGCCACATGGCGAGTGAAACTGGAACTTCGTAATGTGACGTCATATCTCCAAAACTGGGGCTGCCGCGAATGAAAGTTGTGATTCTAAAAGTTTATTCGACTATTGCTAAATAATAACGAGACAGTGGATAACCAAAATAATTCGTTTAAGCGGATATTCATCTCATTTGTCGACATAAATATTTACGTAAGTACACAACTTGGTAGTAGCCCCGGAGTCGTCATATAAAAACACTTTCCACACGACCCACACATCTTCACTCACGACGGTATATATTTATATTACCGTCGTTCGCGGCTAAATAGGCCCTAACATTTGATTCAGTCGGTGGCATTCACACCAAGTTTACTTCGAGGAGCCGATTCAACGGCAGGATCATTCATAATATACAATTACTTACATGTCGAGCAAAACGCTTCCTTCTTTTGGTTGTTGAATCTGTTTATAGCTCCTTCCTCCCTCCACCTTTTCTTCATTTCTTGCTTTGGTCGTCCATTATCGCAATAAAAAAAGTGCAAACTAAACATCCGCCGGCGGCGAACGGCACAGAGTGATGACGTTTCTGCGCTTCCGGAATTAATTATTCATGGCTTCCAAATAAGGGTTATTTTTGACGGGACGTGAAAAATAAGGAATTGAAAGTTTAATTAAGAACATCAAGAACTATATAAGGCCATTCCAACTTGGGAATCCGGATATCAGCACCATTTAGGATACTCTTGCAGTTGACAACTTTTTTTTTTCGTTTAAAAATCGAGTGCTTTTTTGATTAAATGCACCTCTAAGCTCCAAGAAGACTTTTATTCTTACGTTGAGAGGAATTCAACCTCTCTCGAGCATGGTACCATCAGCTTCTCTTTGCCTTTCATACACACTTAACTATTAAGTGAAAAAGTGGTCCCTTATGAGGTTTGTACAAATATGAATTGAAGTTATATCATAAGTTCAGTTGTACACATCCCAATTGGATTTAGAAGCGTCACTCCTGGTCACAGAGGCGGCACAATGTGAAGACCACAAGCCCCTTATGTAGCCAAATGGCAACCTTAGCACTGTATTCTAATGTGACATAAGACAAGTTAACTCTTCAGTTGTTTAGATTGGAAAACGGGTATATTTTGCATACAAATGCGGACATCGGACTCATTAAATAATAATTAAGGATTTTGTGCGGAGCGTCAGTGTAAATGGGGTGCAACAGTTGCTGCTAGATGTTATGGACACACAGCCCCAGTTTGTTCAGTCTGTAGTAAAATGTTGCCCACGGTACTAAATGAAGGTAACCCCTAAGTCAACTACAAGGTCAACAAACTGGTGCATATGTCTCTAGCGTAAAGAGATGCCAACTGCTGTTGAGTTCCAGTGCTTGAATGATAAACATTGGTGCTTCACCTCAACACTGCCTCAAATAGACAGAGTGGTGCTTGACCCAATCGTCATCGAGTTGAATAACGATTGAGCGGACTTGCCCGGGGCTGTGGATGAGCAAGATGCTGAGACATGGTGACTGCCGTCCATTTTGTTCTTTGGAACCATGACTGTTTGTGGGAGGCTTATTCCATCTTGGAAATGTTCACGTAAACATCATTTACCCACTGTTTACTAATCATGACATTCTCTCAGCAGATTTTCATGTTGAAAACAACTGAAATATAATGTCTTTTCTATTTTATCATGAGATCATATCTGACATCTTACTTATATACAATAGAAACTATGATCAAAATGACTAATAAAAATAATTCAAAATATTATAACAAGTGAATTTTAAGTATCTCCTTTCTAAAATGAAGTAAGTGCAGCTGCTCCAAATCGTGAGTTGGTTATCTTGGCACTAGCACTGCTGCAATGTATTATCTGATGACGCGTTGATCTTTGGTCAAAGAACCTGCGTCGTAAGACCTCGGATATTATTACTGGTATATATCAATACCGCTTGACAAGTTTTCTTTTTTACTGATGATCACTGGAGTGTGCTGTACATATAAGACTGCGTGATTGCCTTATTATAAATACTTCAAAGTGGCCTCTATGAATGATTCAGTAGAAATGTGTGTGTAGCAATGTTGCTGTTGAGAGTTGGTGTGGTCCTAGCAAGAGAAATTTGTTTAAGCAAATGTCATTGCTCAGTTATTATGATTCGTGTACGATTAGAGCAGTGGCTCAGGTAGCTTTAGCCCCAAGCACTGACCACATTCACGTAGTGGGCATCAGTAGGTGTATGCTTCCGTCTTTCAGCCTTAAGGATGAAGAACTAGTAACTAGCACACAACAATCTGCCAGTCACATCATTACCAGCTGCTCGAATGTCGTTTCGAATCCACAAGAATATTGAGGAACGACAAAGCCCCTGAAACTGAAAGACCCTTGATGGCTACCTTATTGAGTGCTTGTACCCAATCCCTACGAATGTTGCGGTCTTTTGTGAACAGCAAATTCATTACACTAAAAGGTGCTTATCTAAGCATGTAAAGTTTATTACAAGAAGACTAAATATGGTTAAATGATGCAGGTAATCTTGAATCTCCTTGACTACTGTTTACCTGCAAATCTGCACGAATCTAATAGCTAGACATCTGGTCTTGCTTGTCTATGTTCGGTATTGTAAGAATGACTTTAGTAACCGCTATACATTTTCTATGACAATTCATACAAAATACAATGCTGAATGTCAACCCCCTGCGCTCATTGAAAGCGAGAAAACTCATACAAATTTCAATAAAAGCGGATGTAACCGTCATCAAATGTTAAACTATACTGGTATAGAAATTCTTATTTTCGAAAAACACCGCGCATTACGGGTTGGCTGCAACCATCATTTATTATTCTACATAAGTTTTCAAGCATTGTGTGATGGTGCATATTCGATGCATAGTGCACTTAGGGTGCAATTATGATAAAAATTCAGAAATGTAGAAGCGTATATTTCTTGCATTCGAGGCTAATCTTACACAAATAGTAGTGAACCAAAACCAGTGATTTACGACCGCCAGGTTTTGTAAGGTGAACACAGAACATTGTATCATAGAATGTTGCTCTCATGAATGGTTTCGCACTTTTTACAATTATGCAGCCATACAGCAACACACCAATGATAACGCATCATCAATGAGTTACGAATAGTTAGTATAGATTATCAGACCGTGAGTGCCTTTGCAATTCAACATGTGTATCTGTATATACACAAATAACCTCCCACCTTTAACCAGCCCATGCGATGTAAGAACATTGTATGAAGGTAAAAACCGCAGCAAACATTTCTGTTCCCTCACTTCCATCCTTACAGAATCCATTTCTTTTTGTGTAGCTTGGTCGAATAAGATAGGCCGAACGCACTTGATCTCTCAATTCTCCTTAGGCTGTGGTGAGATAATCAGCAAGATGCAAACATTTCATGGAATATTTTATAGAGTCGTATGACGTCATCGTGATGCATTCTTGGAAACAGCCAATTTGTTCATCAGTGGCGCAAGAGTAAATAAACAAATAAAGTACATAGACAGCACACCTCATCGTTAACAAAAAGTATCATGCAAACCTCACGTGGTATTCGTTCAGGTTTGCGATACGCGGAAATATATTTCGATAACAACAGAGTTGGAATTTATTGATGTACTATATCTACCCCAAACGAGCATTTGCACCAACTTCATCGATTGCTTAAGCCGATATTAATGCATGAGGCAAGCAAAATGTTATAACGAGACAGCAAATTATGTTCTCGGTTATGCAACCTATGAATTTTAATATCAAGTGTAAGAGAGATGAAATCGCATTAGGGTGGAATGTGCCAGCGACTTAGAAAATAAGCTTGTGTGTATGTGTATGCATGCGCGCACGCGCGCGTGTGTGTGTGTTTGTGCGTGAGTGGGGGAGAAAGAGAGAGAGAGAGAGAGAGAGAGAGAGAGAGAGAGAGAGAGAGAGAGAGAGAGAGAGAGAGAGAGAGAGAGAGAGAGAGGGAGAGAGAGAGGAAGAGAGGAGAGAGAGAATGAGCGAATTTAGGCTTTCATTTTGTTGTTGTCTTGATCGAACAGAAAGCTGCTGTCTCATTGGGTTGCGACCATCGCTTATGAGTAACGGAAACAACCTTGTTATATATAGGTATAGGTAACAGTTAGTTCCAGTTAACGACTGACATCAACATATGCGCCAATGTTATATTGGCGAAGAGCCATTTATATAATATCACTTTTCACTAAAACATCCATGAATGGAAAGGCAAAATTGTACAAAACAGTCCTGATTAGAAGTGTGCAGACAGAATGGAAACACTTGGCTAGGCCTCTTCAACTTACATTAGGTGCACACCTCTACATTCAACATTGAACCATTGAAGCAGAGTCACTTTACGTACATAAATATTGAGAAGTACTGGTGGGTTTTTGAGTTATTCAGTGCTCTACTTATGTAAAGGGCAAACCAAAAAAACAAATCAAGGCAAACTACACCTCGAGCAACATACTTGTTGGTACATCCGTAATAGCGAAGGAATTCATTAATGTATTCGGTCAACCCCAAACGAGCATCTGCAGCAACATTATCAATTCATTGCGCCTATATTAATGCATGAGGCAAGCAAAATGTTTGAGCGAGACAGCAAGTTATGTACTCGGTTATACCACCTATGAATCAACTATCAAGCGTTAGATATTGTTCGATATGATTATCATTTCAATGAAGTTTTAATGAAGATCGATACTTTTCAATCCTGTCATGCAATAATAATTGACTCTTACAATTCAGATGTGGGATTCCGTACATCATTTCAACAAACGCAGATCCCCGTCCTGCCATTTGATATATAGCTTGCCTCGCAAATAGCATTCTCTACTATTAAGATATAGTGTTAATCAATTTCGTTGGCAGATAACGGTCAGTTGACAGGACAGGTGGCAGGAATTATGCACTGATTGCGAAGGAACATTGGGTAGCCAGCGGGTTCATTTAGAAAAGAATAATGCTGGCATTTTGTCAAATACTACAGTTCTGCTGACAGAAAAACTCTCGATTTACGTTATTGCACTGTATAAAAGTGGTAAACCACAGAATATCATTTGTGATTTATATTATGGGTGCCAGATAAATTTAAGCTTACCACGAGTTTTATAGTGAAAATCCTGTATCATCTGATAACTGATACAAGTGATTTGGGTTTATATTTGATCAAAGCATTGTGTGTACAATACACAGGACAGTACAATAGCTAAAAACAATATATGCAGCAAGTGCACTGTCTGAAATATATACAGAGACAGGAGCACATTAGCTGTGTTATATTTCCATATTCATAATTACGGATAGGTAAGCTGTCACATAAAAGCAGTACAGTACATCCAACTGCAGGGAATATGTGATTGCACAAAGATGACAGTGAACTTTGTGAAAGGCGAACTTGATTATTTTACACATCTTCTAAATAGAAGAGGAGAGTATCAATATTATTACCTCACATATTATACGGTTTATAAAAAGAATTCTCAGATCTTTGAAATACGTTTGTTTAATGACGCAATGAAAGAGTCCTAAATCGTTAGCTTAGTAGGTGTAGGTGTTATTGCCAAAATTACTTTCACAATTGTTTGTCCATTAATGTCACTTACTGTTCTAATATTTCCCAAAATCTCGGTTCTTGGCTGCAAATCTGCCGATGAGCATACAACGAGAAATGAATTGCTAAAAAGATGTTCACGTTTGTGTTCTCGTGCATCAATAAGAAGGAACGCAAAACAAATCAATTGTATAATCGCTAAGTGATCCCTTCACATGAGCGGGTGATGTGATGGAACTATTCTCGAGGCCGGCTAGATTTATCAAAGCCTTCTTATACTTGGACATGATAACCCATTCAATACTGTTGCACCTTGTTGTCATTTTCTCACCATTACAGCTTGGCATTCATTTAGAGTTTAGGACTGTACAGATTTTGTAACGTGAATCCATCATCAAAATGGCGATCATTTCCTAGTGCTTCAACGGATCACGCACAAATATATCTGCAGTGTTTAACCAAGAAGAAAAGGAGGATGTGAGGGTACACATATAAATTAAAGGACCGCAATAAATCATATAATCCACCAATCCAGCAATTACGATGCGAATTCACGTAGATACCTGTCGAGGCCGGAATCATATGATCATATAGCTATAGATATGTTAATACAATAGAGGTGCATCCATTGACGCGTTATTAATGTTTTTGTGATAACATTCTTCAGGGACAAAACAGAAGCCACCTAAATTTCAGAAATCTGATATCTCGTCAAAACAGACTCACTTGAAGTCGGGTTTCCATCCATTCCTGGGAAAATATCCCTTTTTCTTTCGTTCTTTTGTGATCTTCACATTTGTTCTATTCGATGGTAATGTTTGCTTCCACGTACCGTTTTCTCTTGATCCCTACGCCTCGATCATGCATGTTCATCACGCAGGTTCATCCGCTCAAACGTTATCAAACAACAACTTTTGAGGCAACACAGATTTAGTATGTAACTCGCCTCGCTAACCTATGTTCTGGATTTACGCAGCCACTATAAGTTTGCCAAACAATGGGATATTTCAGCCCTTGACCATCGCGTATATCTGTCTCATAAAGGGTTGCACTGGTGAATGTCCTGAAGTCCGTTGGTCGGTCGAGGGCGAGTAGAATTATCAACCACAATCAGTTAAGCCACGAAGTGCTTATATGATAATCCACATTTGCAAAATAAGCTATCTGCAGCTATCATTCAATATGACACATGAGTTAGCATGCATTGATGGACGGTACGGCGCTCATACAATGAAAAACACATTTCTTGTTTGCGCAGCTAGCCCCTCGCGAATAGTAGTGAACGAACAACATCATACGATCATTGGTAGCACCGTTATTATGTTTTGATGAATCCAGGAGATTGTATTACAAATGTGTATCACAGGAATTGTTTCGTACTTTAAACAATTATGCAGCCACACACTGACACACCGAAAACAATATCCTTTCTTCAGCTCCTAATGCGCCATCAATATGCTGTAACCGCTAAGTGTACATTGTAAGGTATACTTTGCAATCTAACACCCGTTTGTGTTGTAACACAAATAACTTAGCATTAGTTAGGTCCCACCATCAACCAGCCCACGCTATATTAAAAACATTGTGTAGTGTAAAAGAACCGCAGCAAAACATTGTTTTCAATCATTTACGAAACTGCTGAAAGTAATAGGCACTTGACTTGGCAAAATACAAGCATTTCATGGAATGCATTATAGAGGATGTACGCTGTCGTAAGATGGTTTCTTGAAAACTGCCAATAAGGTTATGTGCAAACATACAAACACGGCAAGTATATAGACACTCCCTCAAGGCTGTTAAGTAAACAAAGAGGAATAAACAAACTTGTGAGGAATTAGTTTAGGTTCGGAAAACGCAACAACGCAACTGCGAAGGAATTCACTGAGGTAAGCCATGTATTCTATGCGAGTATTTGCAAAAAAAACATCCTCCATTCTATGTTACGATATCAATGCATCAGACACAAGATATCAACCAAGCATCGAGTTATGCTCTCGGTTAAACCACGTAAGAAATAATATATTGAGTGGGAAATAGTTGTGCAATCTTACTAAGGTAGTGTCTTCCTTGTTCGATAGATACTTTATCGTGCAGAATTAATGAAGTCTAAGCTTTTTCGACATTGCCGTCTGGTTGCTGGTTTACAATTAACTCACCAATCATTTTGTTTTGTTTGTTTGTAAACGATAATCTTCCTTACTCAAAAATTTTATCTGCCGATTGCTCTTTTTGTAATTCTGGAATAGGGTTATTATCCTGCACGAAAGTCATATCTCATTAACACAGAAGCAGTTATTGATATCGCATTTGTGGTTTTGCAAAATCATTTATGATGACATGACTTCACACATTAAAGACATTCCTCATAACATCTATTACGTCCAGTCAAGTGAATATGATGTGACTGCCAGAAATACGACAAGTGAACGACTGGCATTGAATGACACATGTCATATTAATCGCAAAAGTCATGTATTTGTGCTATGTTTATTGCTGCCAAGTGTGACGCTGTTTCACACAACTCGTAGGGAACCCCTCTCAGCAATCTTATAACCTCTCTTGTTGTTGGTATGTAACATGTTTAATGCTCTGTGACTGACCGGCAGATAAGAAACCTTACCATTCCAGTTCAAATGTGCCTTCGGCCACTTCCACAAATAACCCCATTAAAGGCCAACATAACTTCCTGTCCAATTCGCTACACACCACAGCGTTTCTGCTGCAATTGTAGACCGAATGATTGAGCATAGGAAATTGCATCTGAAGAACTCATTGGCCAGCTCATCTATCATAAGACTACTGGGCAACACCATTATCAGACACACTCACAGCAAAGCTTCAGATGCCACTACAACAAGTCGCACCTAGCGTCCTGCAGCTATTCACAAGTGGGTTGATTGACATTGTGCCCTGCAGCAAGCGAACAGTTCACTAGACTAGTAATATGCGGACAGGTTTACACTTTCATGATCGAATCAGGGAAAACATCAACTACTGATGCATCAGAATCGGCGTCAGAATCATGGTAAAAAGCCATGATTCAAATAAACAGACAAAGTGTCTTGTAAGTGAAATGAAGTTTGAATCCAACAACATAAGGTAGACGTTGAATCGAACTTGTCAGATCATTCCTATCAAAACTACACAGCCTTAATCACAGCTTCCCAATCTACAACTTTATAGAATGCCCTGATTGTGTTATTCACAATGTACTCGATTTAATAATTATAATAACAATAATGATAATAATAATTATAACAACAATAATTGTAATAGGAATAACAACAGCAACAACGCAGTTTACAGTAAATATGGATGTTGTTGTTAGCATAAAATATATAACACATTGATAATTGGGGAAGTAGAGACCCAATGGATGTTCTTTTATAAAGGTTATATTCGCGAGAAATACATCCATTAGGAGAACTTGTTTGCTGCTTCAAATATCAGGAAGACAGTTATTGTATGATAATGAGAAGAATGAATTCTAATTAACAGTAATGTTACTGCTTACCTCTCAACTACCGCTTACGTCACACATTCAATTACTGCTTAAGTTCAATTATGCCGATTGAAAGGATGTTCGGTTGCCTACGTTAATGGGTAAGAGTCAGTTCCAGGGAAACACTTCTCTTGGGCTCTTCACTGTACATTCGGTTCACATTTCTAAACTCAACATTGATCCATCGAGGCGTGATGCTTTACGTCCGAACATGAGCAAAAGTGCTGGTGAACAGCTTTGTTTAGAACTATTTATTGGTCCACTAATGCCAAGGTTGAACAGTGAAACATATCAAGGTAATGTGCTCTTCGTACCGCTTCCCCCCCCCTGGCAGATCCGCAATACAGTGCTTAACCTGAGCAGCAGAATCAGCACAACCGATACAGCTCATGGAGTCTTATGACGAGTGGGTGCAATTATCTCGTAGACGGCCAGATGCACGGATTCCTCTGATAATAGGACCGGTTTATGATGGGATTTGTCCACTATTTTAGCTTTGCACCCGTTGAGTTCTGGGGACTTAACAGCTAATAAATATTCAAGCTTCTAGCAAGATGCCGAATCATTTGTTGGAATCAGTCAATAAAGCCCACACATATGAATCTGCAGTGTTCAACACCAAAGAGAAAGAAAAACGTGAGGTGCGGGGAGGGGGGGGGGCGAGTAGGTAGCTTGAGGACTCACAAGGACAAATCAGGAAATCACCCACTACCTTATTACGTATGCTATGCCCGTAGATATCTATCAAGGGTCACGACTGAAAGCATGTGAGATTATAGCTGAATGCTAACACAAGGGAGTTGCATATCAGGTTATTAGTAGGACCAATGTCGATTTCGAGGTAGACCTATCACGTTTCCATTGAGGCGAAGATGAGATATATTGCGGATGTGACACGCCCAAGCAATGACATTCAACTTGCCGCTGGCCAGAAATATGCTGACAAGATGGTATGTGGCGCCATTCAGTTTCTGCTTCTGGTTCCTCGTTCAACGACAAGCACAAAGAGAGGGCTATTGCTGCATGATTGGCGATCATATCACATGCCATTATCAGTCAGAGACCGGTTAAACAATATTACCCGCCATAGACATATCTGTAGCTTTAATGCGCAATTTGAGTGCGATGCAATACCATGTAGGTTTTATAATGAGGATGAACATGATGAGCAGGGAGCGATGCAGATTATCCGACTTTGTGCGGTTGGATTACGTTTATATAGCTTTTTGGTCTGAGTCTCACAAAGAAGCCTTCATGAAATTACCGATCCATCAAATCTTGGTTAATCATTGTTCTGTTTTGGTTGGAGGAAATTCTGGTCTCAAAGGGTTTCTGTGAATAGTGGTAAAGAATTATAACGAAGAGTTAAAATCAATGATATATGTGATCCCGAATCTATATATGATGTAACTATGCCTCAGTCGACTGAGAGTTTTAGGGCCATAATGAATACAGTTGGGACATGCAGAATGTACAGATTGAAGAAGCTTGACTCAACCACGGGATCCCACTGAGCACCGACACGATATCAACAACCGAAAAATGCTCAACAAAACCATTCGGTACACATTACTTCAAAATAAATCCGGATACCTCGTGGCGTCTGTATAATATGAGCACTTTGATCTTTTGCTCTGCACTTGACTTATACTTTCTTTATGATTTGACGTTCCTTGAATACTAGTTGTATCTTTATGTTGTCATTCCATATAAAAAATCATCAATATAGATTCATACGTACATGATCAATAAAACAAATACTATAAAATCAGTCGGTGTATTGATGAAGTGTTTATCGTGACGCAGCTTTTATAAGCAACAATGATGCCGTACGTCATAATTTCAATCGTCAACAGCTTATACTGATTAAGATTTCGCTAAAACATATACAACTACCTAATTTTTGTCAGATACTGACTAGAGTACATAGCGACTAAACCATTATACTTGTCTGTAAAGCCAGGCTAATTCACAAAGAGATACTTACGAGTATGTCGGATGATTCCTCCACGTATTTCAAGGATTGCCAGATATATTGTCCAGGAAGTACACTGCAAAGAGCTTCATTAAGAACCGAGGGGTTATTGTGTGCAACTGAGTCAAGCACTTATCCCCACTCGAGGTATGCTACGTGCCCCTTACCGCTACATTCATGATGTTTCACTCACATCGTCCATCCACGTGGATACAATGTCCATGGATCAAATTATATTGCGTTCATTATTGCCCCACTGTAAGTTGAAAACTTCATGGCGTTGGCATTATTTGAATGGTATTCTGAATGTTGCGACGTCAGCGAGTACGTGAACAATTGTATTCCCAATTCGAACACGACACAAAATCCAAATGGACTTATATGACCGTCATTCGCTAGTCTGTACCCTGAATCCCACGACGCTTGTTATGCGTTACGTTTGGGAAGAGTTAAGTAAGAGTGAATATATCAGCTGTGGCCAAAGTATGCATTCCTTGCAATGCCTCGCTTCCTCCACATTATGAATACCGGTTTTTCTCACTGTTTGTTCCTGAAATTAAGGGCATGATACATTTGAGGCAAGCAACCCAAAGGTTTCTGGTTATTAACGAAGATTTTTTTTTTCTGTATCAACTGGTGTCAGTTTCTGTCATACAGGATTAGATTACAACTCCCTGCCAAAATACCTGCCCATGCAATATAACTGTAAGAAATAAATATTCATCTTATAAAGCGGCCTTGATTTTTAGTGCATCTGTGGATGTTTTGACAGCAATTAGCAGAAGGAATGGGGATAGAGAAACGTGGATGTTACCCCAGGCCAGACGTTCTGTATGCATGTCAAGCCTGTCACATAGATTAGCCGCATCACACACACACACACACATACTGGTAATTAAGCGACCTACTTAGTCCAGTATCATTTCACCTCAACATCTGAAAGTTGTGGCTGATTTCTGATTTGTCCTTCTTCGTCCTCAATCTACCTAATTGCCCCCCACTCCCCGCACCTCACGTTTCTCTATCTCTCTGGTGTTGAACAATGTAGTTTCATATGTGTGGGCTTTAATGACTGATTCAATCAAATGATTCGGCATCTCGATAGAAGCTTGAATATATATAGGATGCGAAGCTAAAATAGTGGACAAATCGCATCATAAATCGGTTCTGTCATAAGAGGAATCCGTATATCTTGCCGTCTCCGAGATGATTTCTATCACCCACTCGTCATAAGACTCCATGAGCTGTATCAGTTGGGCTAATGATGATGCTCAAGTCAGGTGTTTATTCCAGATCTGCCAGGAGGTAAGTGGTACGAGGAGCACATTACCTTGATATGTTTCACTGTTCAACCTTGGCATTAATGGACCAATAAATAGTTCTAAACAAAGCTGTTCACCAGTACTTCTCCTCATGTTCGGACGTAAAGCGACACTGCCTCGATGGATCAATGTTGAGTTTAGAAATGTGAACCGAATGTACAGTAAAGAGCCCAAGACAAGAGTATTCCTGGAACTGACTCTTACCCATTAACGTAGGCCACCGAACATCCTTTCAATCGGCATCATTGAACGTAAGTAGTAATTGAATGTGTGACGTAAGCAGTAATTAAACGTGTGGCGTAAACACTAATTGAACGTGTGACGTAAGCATTAAGATTACTGCTTATTAGAATTTCCTCTCATTATCATACAATAACTGTCCTCATGAACCTTTATAACCGAACATCCATTGGGTGAATAATGAAAGTTCTATACTTCCCCAATAATTAATGGGTTATAAATTGTATTGCGATAACATGCTAACAACCGTATCCCAATTTACTGTAGAATGCGTTGCTGCTGTTGTTATTTTTATTACAATTATTATGGTTATAATTATTATTTTTATTACTAAACCGAATAAAATGTGAAACATATTTCTCCATTGTGGACTACAGTGCATTCTTGGAATTCATTTCACTTACAAGACACTTTGTCTGTGTATTTGACCATGATTCTGACGCCAATTCTGATGCATCATTAGTTGATGTTTTCCCTGATTCGATCATGAAAGTGTAAACCTGTCCGCATATAACTAGTCTAGTGAACTGGTCATTTGCTGCAGGGCACACTATCAGTCATCGCACTTGTGAATGGCTGCAGGACGCTAGTGGCAATTTAAGCATTGCGGTGAGTGAGCCTCTGGTGATTGTGTTGCACAGTAGTCTTATAATAGATTGAGCTGGCCAATGAGTGCTTCAGATGCAATTTCCATAGCTCAAATCCTTCGGTCTACAGTTGCAG
>JAXDRA010000195.1:0-24626 GCA_034190875.2 Urechis unicinctus | reverse complement strand
CAACACCACTTTGAGCGCATAATATATATATTCTTTTGGTGTTATTCACTATGTGTCCTCTAGCTCTCTCTCTCTCTCTCTCTCTCTCTCGCTCTCTCTCTCTCTCTCTCTCTCTCTCTCTATCTCTCTCTCTCTCTCTCTCTCTCTCTCTCTGAGATAAGCTGTGTTTCTGATTCATTTCAACTTGTATATCTCTGGTTCAATTGAAACATTGCAACTCAACCAGGACCAAATATCAATTATCCTCTCGGCTCAATCAGTCTCATCCCTTTATAAGCCTGAAGAATATGTCTGTATATATATATATATATATATATATATATATATATATATATAGATATATATATATATATATATATATATATATATATATATATATATATATATATATAGAGATATATATATATTATATATATATATATATAAAACTATATATATATATATTTATATATATATACATATATATAATATATATAAATATATATATATAGAATATCAACGTGTCGTGGTCGTTAGCAGTAATAGGCCATCTCAGAAGTTACACATGGTCTGTTTCAATCACGTTTGCCTGGTTAGCCACTTTCCCTCGGGCACCTATGCTGCCAATTTCACTTCTGTATGTCTGATAATGCCACACGCACGAGGTGACACCTACATTGGTGTGCATCTGCATTCATACTCATCATTATCTACAGCTTCTGTTTGATCTCTGAGTGTGTTCCTGAAAGTTAAACTTCAATCGAATTAATCAAGCGCATAATTTTAGCGTCCAAGTCGGGAAGCAGATTATCTGAAGAAATGGGAAACAGCACACGGTGTCAAGATTGGTTAAAAGATACCATTGAATTAGGGAGTAAGCGGGTGACTAAGTGCAAGTTATTGAGTGAGTGACTGAGTGAGTGAGTGGATGATTGGGTAGTTGAGTGTGAGTGAGTTAGTGAGTGATATTTACGATTTTATTAGCAATCGAAAATTTGACGAAAATTGACTGAGTGAAATTTGTTTTTTCAACTCAACGCGCTTTGAAAACGACGAATATTTTGATAGCATATGTCAACAATCAAAGTTTAGTAATTGTGACAGCTTTTAGATAATGTTAATTTTGTTACGATCGGACGATAATTAGTGAATTTATTGCGAAATAAATAAGTTGAGAGATTTTGGTTACCAGAAATTTTCGACCTGCTACAATTTTTTTAACAATGCATTATTTACAACTAAGTATATTTAGAAAAAGTTTACAATTACATTACACTTTCAGAATATCTAAACTGTTTTGAAATGGAACTCTAAAGTACGGACGTATTGAGCATTGAACTTGTGTAATTTTTTGAAAACTTTGATGCTATTTTAACCGGAAGTGACGTCATCGACACTCATGATATTATAGGATACGTCTTGGTATGTCGCTGAGAACATGTGAACCAAATTTTATTACCATCGGATATGTATTGACGGTTTTATAGGCGCTCAAAATATTCATGAAACTTATGTTGCCATTTGGACCGATACCACGTTTTTTCGGCCTTAGACGCTTGGGAAAACCATTGGTTGGATCGCCGTATATGTCATCAGAAAAAGTTTGCAATTTGAATGAGCTACACGATGGTGTAAAAAGTTTGTAACGATCCGACCATTATTAACGGAGTTATTCGAGGTACTAGATTTTCACTTATTCGATGACCTTGACCTTAGTTTCAGGTCAAGGTCACAACAAAACCTTTCGGTTCTGGGCATCATTACCCCCTAACGATGGGTGAAGAAAAAATTGGAAAATTTCCAAAATTGCGACCTGTATCGCGGATCACAACAAATGATATCTGATAGGCGCTCAACATATTCATGAAACTTATATTGCCATTTGGACCGATACCACGTTTTTTCGACCTTAGACGCTTGGGAAAACCATTGGTTGGATCGCCGTATAAGTATTTAGAAAAAGTTTGCAATTTGAATGAGCTACACGATGGTGTAAATTTTGTAACGATCCGACCATTATTAATGGAGTTATTCGAGATACTAGTTTTTCACTTATTCAATGACCCTGACCTTAGTTTTGGGTCAAGGTCAAAACAAAACCTCTCGGTTCTGCGCATCATTGACGCCTAGCGATGGGTGAAGAAAAAATTGGAAAATTTCAAAAACTGCGACCTGTATCGCGAAACGAAAAAAAGGTTAACAAACATACATACATACATACAAACATACGAGATGCCCATGAGGACATGGGTGAACTTGGCGAACAGTGTGAGAAAAATTTTATAATTGCAATATTGACCCAAAATTGACCAAGTCACTCTAGATTTATGATATACAATGATTCCGAGGCTGAAACAAGGAAAAGCATATCTTATTTAATAGTACCGCGGCCTGCCGTACTTGCCGCGCCACGCGCCCGGCGCCCCTCGAGCTGTCGAGCCGAGAGCGGATTCCTTTGTTCAGCGCGAGAGGCAGGCTGTTGTAAACAAGCCAGCGCCGAGCCATCAGAAATGACACCCACTGTGCTTCAAACTTACTTTATGAAAGAACTGTCATATATTTAGAGCAGCAAATTTTACACCTATGTAAGCACCACAAGATGACAAAGTTGACTGTTCGTGCAAAATAACTGGTCCAGAATTTGGTAATAGTAGTCATGTTGGCTTTAAGGGTGAGCTGGTTGTTCTCATTGACCAGGTATGGTACTGAGACAGGATTGACAGGTTTGTCCCTGGTACTGTAGGGACACTTGACCTTAACATTCATGTCATCAGACACAACCCCATCTGGTGAGCATGCGAGGTAGGGGTGTGTTTGGGACACTACAATCCCACATGGCTTGACTTCGGTCCCAGTCAACTCTACATATTCCTCAGAGCCACAGGCTCATTACGGATACCGGATACCGTGGTCCATTGCTTTGGTCCGAATCTGGTTTACGGACCAAGTCTGTTTTGATAGTTGCTTTGCATATCCTGCCAAACTGGGAGTTCAATTCTTTTCCCGCTAAGAATCGCATTTCGCTTCTTCAGCTCTATTTTCAATTGCTGTAAGGTCAGACGGCCGTACTTATCCATCAGTAAATATTTGCTCCAATGTTACCGACGATATAACTCGAAAGGTTTCAATCAAAAATAACGATGTTGCGCAACCTGCTATGATAAACTGTGTGTATTAGAATACCGGAAGCGGGCGAGGGACCGCATTGCTCCGTGGCGCCGAGTAGCGGATTAAAAAACTCGAGGTCTCTCATTGACCAAGTTGTTATAGGATTTAAAATTTTTGGCAACTACAATTCAACTAATTTTCATGACCACCACATGTATATTGATGATTTTATAAGCGATCAAATTTATTAAAGGAATCATGTTTTCCAGGTCCGTGATAGATTGACAGCCTACATTCATACACCTCAATATCTACAGCTTCTGTTTGATCTCCGAGTGTATTGTTGTAAGTCAAGCTTCGAGTGATTGAGCATGTGAGTGAGTGAGTGAGTGAGTGAGTGAGTGAGTGAGTGAGTGAGTGAGTGAGTGGGTGAGTGAGCGAGTGAGTAAGAAGCTACGTATTAGTGAGCAAGTGATTGGTGAGTGGGTAGTTAGTTAAGTCTGAGTGGATGAGTAGTAACACAACGTGATTGAGTGAGTGAGGGAGTGGGGGTGAGTGAGTGAGTGAGTAAGAAGTTACGTATGAGTGATCTAGTTAGTGAGTGAATGAGTATCTGGTGAGTGGGTTGTTAAGTGTGAGTGGATGAGTAGTTACGTGTGAGTGAGTGAGTTAGCGAGCGACTTGATTAGTGAGTTGTAAAGTGGATAGTTAAGTGTGGATGAGCAAGTGAGTTGGTGAGTTGTGAGTGGCTACTTCAGTGTGAGTGAGGGAGGGAGTGAGCCAGTTAATGTGTGAGTTGATGAGTAGTTAAGTGGGTAGTTAGGTATGAGTGAGGTCAAGTAAGTCTTTGTGATTAACTTAACAACAGTGTGATAGTCAGTTAATCATTGCGATGAACTTTGAAACAGGACGTTGCTCGCTTTGTCATTCCGCTCTCTGAACATTAGCTTCCAACAAATCAGTCGACCACATCGCAATGGTTGATCTGTTCATACTAACAGGCTATCAGAGCAAGCGGGGAACAGCTCGTGTTGACGAGTTCGTCAACGTCGGTTCATTGTGCAATTGGAAAACATTTCATGGAGCACGTATACCAGAGTACAGGCAGCAGAGTTTCGAAACAAGCCCTTCACTTAACGATAATATTAAACACTGAATAGATGAATAACTTACCAACAAAAACCACTTCTTACCACAGGGATAGGACTAAACGCACGATATTTTGCACTATTGCCTAAGAATACATCATGCCAAACAAAAGAAGAGCTGACAGAGATCGTGATAGTTTCGGTGCCCGGTCCTCGTTCATCATGGTACATAAGTCGTGGATGTCAGTAGAGAGCCTCGCCTTCTACTGTTCAAGTCCTGTTCGTCATGGTCTCTTGACGAAGGAAACAACACCACTTTGAGCGCATAATATATATATTCTTTTGGTGTTATTCACTATGTGTCCTCTAGCTCTCTCTCTCTCTCTCTCTCTCTCTCTCTCTCTCTCTCTCTCCTCTCTCTCTCTCTCTCTCTCTCTCTCTCTCTCTCTCTCTCTCTCTCTCTCTGAGATAAGCTGTGTTTCTGATTCATTTCAACTTGTATATCTCTGGTTCAATTGAAACATTGCAACTCAACCAGGACCAAATATCAATTATCCTCTCGGCTCAATCAGTCTCATCCCTTTATAAGCCTGAAGAATATGTCTGTATATATATATATATATATATATATATATATATATATATATATATATATATATATATATATATATATATAGAGTATATATATATACTATATATATATATATATATATATATATATATATATATATATATATAAAACTATATATATATATATATATATATATATACATATATATAAATATATATAAATATATATATATAGAATATCAACGTGTCGTGGTCGTTAGCAGTAATAGGCCATCTCAGAAGTTACACATGGTCTGTTTCAATCACGTTTGCCTGGTTAGCCACTTTCCCTCGGGCACCTATGCTGCCAATTTCACTTCTGTATGTCTGATAATGCCACACGCACGAGGTGACACCTACATTGGTGTGCATCTGCATTCATACTCATCATTATCTACAGCTTCTGTTTGATCTCTGAGTGTGTTCCTGAAAGTTAAACTTCAATCGAATTAATCAAGCGCATAATTTTAGCGTCCAAGTCGGGAAGCAGATTATCTGAAGAAATGGGAAACAGCACACGGTGTCAAGATTGGTTAAAAGATACCATTGAATTAGGGAGTAAGCGGGTGACTAAGTGCAAGTTATTGAGTGAGTGACTGAGTGAGTGAGTGGATGATTGGGTAGTTGAGTGTGAGTGAGTTAGTGAGTGATATTTACGATTTTATTAGCAATCGAAAATTTGACGAAAATTGACTGAGTGAAATTTGTTTTTTCAACTCAACGCGCTTTGAAAACGACGAATATTTTGATAGCATATGTCAACAATCAAAGTTTAGTAATTGTGACATTTAGATAATGTTAATTTTGTTACGATCGGACGATAATTAGTGAATTTATTGCGAAATAAATAAGTTGAGAGATTTTGGTTACCAGAAATTTTCGACCTGCTACAATTTTTTTAACAATGCATTATTTACAACTAAGTATATTTAGAAAAAGTTTACAATTACATTACACTTTCAGAATATCTAAACTGTTTTGAAATGGAACTCTAAAGTACGGACGTATTGAGCATTGAACTTGTGTAATTTTTTGAAAACTTTGATGCTATTTTAACCGGAAGTGACGTCATCGACACTCATGATATTATAGGATACGTCTTGGTATGTCGCTGAGAACATGTGAACCAAATTTTATTACCATCGGATATGTATTGACGGTTTTATAGGCGCTCAAAATATTCATGAAACTTATGTTGCCATTTGGACCGATACCACGTTTTTTCGGCCTTAGACGCTTGGGAAAACCATTGGTTGGATCGCCGTATATGTCATCAGAAAAAGTTTGCAATTTGAATGAGCTACACGATGGTGTAAAGTTTGTAACGATCCGACCATTATTAACGGAGTTATTCGAGGTACTAGATTTTCACTTATTCGATGACCTTGACCTTAGTTTCAGGTCAAGGTCACAACAAAACCTTTCGGTTCTGGGCATCATTACCCCCTAACGATGGGTGAAGAAAAAAATGGAAAATTTTCCAAAATTGCGACCTGTATCGCGGATCACAACAAATGATATCTGATAGGCGCTCAACATATTCATGAAACTTATATTGCCATTTGGACCGATACCACGTTTTTTTCGACCTTAGACGCTTGGGAAAACCATTGGTTGGATCGCCGTATAAGTATTTAGAAAAAGTTTGCAATTTGAATGAGCTACACGATGGTGTAAATTTTGTAAACGATCCGACCATTATTAATGGAGTTATTCGAGATACTAGTTTTTCACTTATTCAATGACCCTGACCTTAGTTTTGGGTCAAGGTCAAAACAAAACCTCTCGGTTCTGCGCATCATTGACGCCTAGCGATGGGTGAAGAAAAAATTGGAAAATTTCAAAAACTGCGACCTGTATCGCGAAACGAAAAAAAGGTTAACAAACATACATACATACATACAAACATACGAGATGCCCATGAGGACATGGGTGAACTTGGCGAACAGTGTGAGAAAAATTTTATAATTGCAATATTGACCCAAAATTGACCAAGTCACTCTAGATTTATGATATACAATGATTCCGAGGCTGAAAACAAGGAAAAGCATATCTTATTTAATAGTACCGCGGCCTGCCGTACTTGCCGCGCCACGCGCCCGGCGCCCCTCGAGCTGTCGAGCCGAGAGCGGATTCCTTTGTTCAGCGCGAGAGGCAGGCTGTTGTAAACAAGCCAGCGCCGAGCCATCAGAAATGACACCCACTGTGCTTCAAACTTACTTTATGAAAGAACTGTCATATATTTAGAGCAGCAAATTTTACACCTATGTAAGCACCACAAGATGACAAAGTTGACTGTTCGTGCAAAATAACTGGTCCAGAATTTGGTAATAGTAGTCATGTTGGCTTTAAGGGTGAGCTGGTTGTTCTCATTGACCAGGTATGGTACTGAGACAGGATTGACAGGTTTGTCCCTGGTACTGTAGGGACACTTGACCTTAACATTCATGTCATCAGACACAACCCCATCTGGTGAGCATGCGAGGTAGGGGTGTGTTTGGGACACTACAATCCCACATGGCTTGACTTCGGTCCCAGTCAACTCTACATATTCCTCAGAGCCACAGGCTCATTACGGATACCGGATACCGTGGTCCATTGCTTTGGTCCGAATCTGGTTTACGGACCAAGTCTGTTTTGATAGTTGCTTTGCATATCCTGCCAAACTGGGAGTTCAATTCTTTTCCCGCTAAGAATCGCATTTCGCTTCTTCAGCTCTATTTTCAATTGCTGTAAGGTCAGACGGCCGTACTTATCCATCAGTAAATATTTGCTCCAATGTTACCGACGATATAACTCGAAAGGTTTCAATCAAAAATAACGATGTTGCGCAACCTGCTATGATAAACTGTGTGTATTAGAATACCGGAAGCGGGCGAGGGACCGCATTGCTCCGTGGCGCCGAGTAGCGGATTAAAACTCGAGGTCTCTCATTGACCAAGTTGTTATAGGATTTAAAATTTTTGGCAACTACAATTCAACTAATTTTCATGACCACCACATGTATATTGATGATTTTATAAGCGATCAAATTTATTAAAGGAATCATGTTTTCCAGGTCCGTGATAGATTGACAGCCTACATTCATACACCTCAATATCTACAGCTTCTGTTTGATCTCCGAGTGTATTGTTGTAAGTCAAGCTTCGAGTGATTGAGCATGTGAGTGAGTGAGTGAGTGAGTGAGTGAGTGAGTGAGTGAGTGAGTGAGTGAGTGGGTGAGTGAGCGAGTGAGTAAGAAGCTACGTATTAGTGAGCAAGTGATTGGTGAGTGGGTAGTTAAGTCTGAGTGGATGAGTAGTAACACAACGTGATTGAGTGAGTGAGGGGGTGGGTGAGTGAGTGAGTAAGAAGTTACGTATGAGTGATCTAGTTAGTGAGTGAATGAGTATCTGGTGAGTGGGTTGTTAAGTGTGAGTGGATGAGTAGTTACGTGTGAGTGAGTGAGTTAGCGAGCGACTTGATTAGTGAGTTGTAAAGTGGATAGTTAAGTGTGGATGAGCAAGTGAGTTGGTGAGTTGTGAGTGGCTACTTCAGTGTGAGTGAGGGAGGGAGTGAGCCAGTTAATGTGTGAGTTGATGAGTAGTTAAGTGGGTAGTTAGGTATGAGTGAGGTCAAGTAAGTCTTTGTGATTAACTTAACAACAGTGTGATAGTCAGTTAATCATTGCGATGAACTTTGAAACAGGACGTTGCTCGCTTTGTCATTCCGCTCTCTGAACATTAGCTTCCAACAAATCAGTCGACCACATCGCAATGGTTGATCTGTTCATACTAACAGGCTATCAGAGCAGCAAGCGGGGAACAGCTCGTGTTGACGAGTTCGTCAACGTCGGTTCATTGTGCAATTGGAAAACATTTCATGGAGCACGTATACCAGAGTACAGGCAGCAGAGTTTCGAAACAAGCCCTTCACTTAACGATAATATTAAACACTGAATAGATGAATAACTTACCAACAAAAACCACTTCTTACCACAGGGATAGGACTAAACGCACGATATTTTGCACTATTGCCTAAGAATACATCATGCCAAACAAAAGAAGAGCTGACAGAGATCGTGATAGTTTCGGTGCCCGGTCCTCGTTCATCATGGTACATAAGTCGTGGATGTCAGTAGAGAGCCTCGCCTTCTACTGTTCAAGTCCTGTTCGTCATGGTCTCTTGACGAAGGAAACAACACCACTTTGAGCGCATAATATATATATTCTTTTGGTGTTATTCACTATGTGTCCTCTAGCTCTCTCTCTCTCTCTCTCTCTCTCTCTCTCTCTCTCTCTCTCTCTCTCTCTCTCTATCTCTCTCTCTCTCTCTCTCTCTCTCTCTCTGAGATAAGCTGTGTTTCTGATTCATTTCAACTTGTATATCTCTGGTTCAATTGAAACATTGCAACTCAACCAGGACCAAATATCAATTATCCTCTCGGCTCAATCAGTCTCATCCCTTTATAAGCCTGAAGAATATGTCTGTATATATATATATATATATATATATATATATATATATATATATATAAAACTATATATATATATATTATATATATATACATATATATAAATATATATATAATAATATATATATAGAATATCAACGTGTCGTGGTCGTTAGCAGTAATAGGCCATCTCAGAAGTTACACATGGTCTGTTTCAATCACGTTTGCCTGGTTAGCCACTTTCCCTCGGGCACCTATGCTGCCAATTTCACTTCTGTATGTCTGATAATGCCACACGCACGAGGTGACACCTACATTGGTGTGCATCTGCATTCATACTCATCATTATCTACAGCTTCTGTTTGATCTCTGAGTGTGTTCCTGAAAGTTAAACTTCAATCGAATTAATCAAGCGCATAATTTTAGCGTCCAAGTCGGGAAGCAGATTATCTGAAGAAATGGGAAACAGCACACGGTGTCAAGATTGGTTAAAAGATACCATTGAATTAGGGAGTAAGCGGGTGACTAAGTGCAAGTTATTGAGTGAGTGACTGAGTGAGTGAGTGGATGATTGGGTAGTTGAGTGTGAGTGAGTTAGTGAGTGAGTGAGTGGGTGAGTGAACGAGTGAGTGAGTGAGTAAGTAGGTAAGTATGAGTGAGTGAGTGACTGGTGAGTGGGTAGTTAAGTGTGAGTGGGTGAGTAGTTACGTGTAAATGAGTGAGTGAGCGAGCGACTTGATGAGTGAGTTAGTGAGTTGTTAAGTGGATAGTTAAGTATGGATGAGGGAGTAAGTTGGTGAGTGGTGAGTGGTTACCTAAGTGTGAGTGAGTGAGAGAGTGAGCGATGAATGAGTTAATGAGTAATTAAGTGTGTAGTTAGGTAGGGTGAGGGTCAAGTAAGTCATTGTGATTAACTTAGCAACAGGGCGGTAGTCAGCTAATCAATGCTATGCACTTTGAAACAGGACGTTGCTTGCCTAGTCATTCCGCTATCTGAACTTAAGCTTCCAACAAATCAGTCGACCACATCGCAATGGTGATATGGCTGTCGGAGCAAGCGGGGAATAGCTCGTGTTGACGATTTCGTCAACGTCGGTTTATCGCGCATTTGGAAAACATTTCATGGAACACCTATGCGAGAGTACAGGCAGCAGAGGTTTGAAACGAGACCCGTCACTAAACGATAATATTAAACACCTGAGCGAATGTGCAGCAGCGGCTATAGTGAATAGCTGAATAACTTACGCAACAAGAAAAACATGTTACTTTCCTAAACGCTCGATATTTTTCACTCTTGCCTAAGAATACATCATGCCAAACAAAAAAAAGCTACAAGAGATCGTGATTATTTCGGAGCCCCGCCCTCATTCATCATGTTACGTCAGTCGTGGATGTCAGTAGAAAGTCTCGCCTTCTATTCAAGTCCTGCTCGTCACGGTCTCTTGATTAAGGAAATAACACAACTCTGAGCGCATACTATATACATTCGTTTTAATGCTATTCACTTTGTGTGCTCAAGCTCTCTCTCTCTCTCTCTCTCTCTCTCTCTCTGTCTGTCAATTCAATCAACTTCTAAGCTGAATAAGCTTCTTTCTTTAATCAGTCTCTCAGCTCAATCATGCTTCGATTAATACATCTCTTTTATGCTTCCATTAATAGATCACCCGGTGTATGTCAATATCTGAGTTAATTTTAATGACTAGAGAACTGATATTAACGATTTTATGAGCAATCGAAAATTTGACGAAAATTTACTAATTGAAATTTGCTTTTTCAACTCAACGCGCTTTGAAAACGACAAATATATTGATTGCATATGTCCATTACGAAAGTTTAGAAATTGCATCAGCTTTCAGAAAATGCAAAAAAATTACGATCGGACGATAATTAATGAATCAATTGCGAAATTAAAAAGTTTAGAGATTTTGGCTACCAGAAATTTTCGACCTGCTACGATTTTTTTTTTCACGATGCATTATTTACAACTAAGTATATTTAGAAAAAGTTTATAATTACATTATACATTCGGAATATGTTAACTGTATTGAAATTTCATTCTAAAGCATGGACGAATTGAGCATTGACATTTTGTCATATTTTAAAAAAACTTTGATGCTTTCGTGACCGGAAGGGACGTCATCGACATCCATGAGATCTGGGAATCCGACTAGAAATGTCATGGAGCACATGTAACCAAATTTTTATTATCATCGGACATGCAATGACGGTTTTATAGGCGCTAGTTCGAGATACTATTTTTTCACTAATTCGACCTTAGTTTTGGGTCAAGGTCAAAACAAAACCTCTCGGTTCTGTGCATAATCCATGCCTAGTAATTGAAGAAAAAATACATTGAAAAATATCAAAAATTGCGACCTGTAACGCGGATCAAAAAAATGTTAACAAACATCCAAAAAACAAGCCAGCGCCGAGCCATCAGAAATGACACCCACTGTACTTCAAACTTACTTTATGAGAGAACTGTCATATATTTTGAGCAGAAAATTTTACACCTGTGTTCAGAATTGAATGGGCTTCCCTCGAGCGCAGACAAATTTACGATACGACCATTCACGTCGGACGAACGACGCTATAACTTCAGATTTGAGTACCGTTTTTGCTCTGATTCGTTCGAAACCGGAAGTGACGCAACCGATATCAATAAATTTTGCGGATTAGATTCGCGCTGTTCATGTCAACATCTGATTTAATTTTTATCACCATTGAACTGATATTTACGATTTTATTAGCAATCGAAAATTTGACGAAAATTTACTTAGTGAAATTTGTTTTTTCAACTCAACGCGCTTTGAAAACGACAAATATATTGATTGCATATGTCAATTATGAAAGTTTGGTAATTCCATCAGCTTTCAGAAAATGTAAATTTTGTTACGATCGGACCATAATTAATGAATCTATTGCGAAATTAAAAAGTTTAGAGATTTTGGCTACCAGAAATTTTCGACCTGCTACGATTTTTTTACGATGCATTATTTACAACTAAGTATATTTAGAAAAAGTTTACAATTACATTACACTTTCAGAATATGTTGACTGTATTGATATTTAATTGTTAAGCATGGACATATTGAGCATTGAACTTGGGTCATTTTTTTAAAACTTTGATGCTTTCGTGACCGGAAGTGACGTCATCGACATCCACAATATTTTAGGATACGTCTTAGTATGTTGCGGATAACATATAACCCAATTTTTATTACCATCGGACATGTATTGACGGTTTTATAAGCGTTCGAAATATTCATGAAATATTTGTTGACATTTGGAATGATACCACGATTTTTCGACCTGGGGTGCTTGGGAAAACCGTTGGTTGGATGGTCCAAAATATGATTAAAAATAAGTTTGCAATTGGAATGAGCTACACGATGATGTAAATTATGTAACGATCCTACCATTATTAACGAGTTAGTTATTCGAGATACTAGTTTTTCACTTATTCGATGACCTTGACCTTAGTTTTGGGTCAAGGTCAAAACAAAACCTCTCGGTTCTGCGCATTATTCATGCCTAGCGATTGAAGAAAAAATCAATTGAAAATATCAAAAATTGCGACCTGTATCGCGAAACAAAAAAATGTTTACAAACATCCAAACGCGACTGACCAACGTAACTTGGCGTTATGATTACGCCAAGTTAACAAGAGGCACATGGGAACATGTGGGAACTTGGCGAACTGCATCTAATTAATTGGAGAGATTTTCAGAATGGGGCCTTAATTGACCAAAATGAAATTTTCCTGATGCAGTTGGTAAAGTTCCCCCATGTACCCTTGGGTCTCTAGGTGATGTAGCGCGGGAGGCGCTGCGATTTGACCTGATTCCCGCAGCCAGCCGCCTCTCTCAAGCCGCGCGCTGGGCCGCTCGGGATTCCTTTGTTCTGCGCGACAGGGCGGCTGCAGTGAAGAGCCAGCAGAATTGACACCCACTGTACTTCAAACTTACTTTGTGAGAAAACTGTTGGATATTTAGAGCTGAAAATTATACACATTGTTCAGAATTGAATGGGCTTCCTTCTCGAGCAAACCAATTCACGATACGACCATTCACGACAGAGAAACGACGCGATAACTTCAGATTTCAGTCGAATTATAACTTTGATTCGTTCGTGACCGGAAATGACGTCAGCGACTTCCCTAAAAGAATTATAATTCGGTTGACGCTCTCCATGGTAACATTCGAACCAAGTTTTATGATCCTCGAATGAATATTGTCGATTTTATAAGCGTTCGAAAAAAAATTATCAATTTTAGCTGTTTTCCGAACTTTTACCGGCGATTCGTGAGAAAACTACGCATAATTCCTGCTGTTACAATGCGTACGAAATGTTACTCGAAAAGTAACCTTCAAATTCATGTTTAAATTTTCAAAATCGACCCAGTAGTATTAAACATATTGGGGTGTTAATGCATTTGGGGGTCACTTTTTAACTTTAAGCTCAGTTTGTGAGAAAACTATAAGACATAAACAATTAGATGAATAAGTTTCAAGTTCGGAAGTGTATGGGCTACCTTTAGGTGCAAACATTTTTACGATACGACCATTAACGACGGAGTAATGACGCAATAACTTTCGATTGCCCAGCTAAATAACGTTGTTTTGCTCGTAACCGGAAGTGACGTCATCGACATAAAAAAAAAACACTTATCTTCTGATAGCCAGTGATTCTGTGAACATTCGACCCAATTTTCATGACCATCCATCGAATATTGTTGAAGTTATAAGCGATGGAAAAATGTGGTAAAACACTACCACAAATTTTCGAGTGGGGGCTACGGGGCGAAATATGCATATTTTTTCATGATATTTGATATGGAAAGTTGGCGAATAAATCAGGCTACAAGGAACTGTAAACTTTTTAAAAATCACACCATAGGTTAAGATGATATGAAGGATTGAAAAATTCACAATGTGACCTTGACCTTAATATGAGGTCAAGGTCAAAACAAAACCTCTCGGTTCTGCGCATCATTGGTCCCAACCATTTAAAAAAAAAAAAATCTGAAAAATTTCAAAAATTGCGACCTGTATCGCGAAACAAAAAAAGTGTTACAAACATCCGGACATACATACATACATACATACATACATACATACATACATACAAACATACAAACCGGACCGATCGCCATAACTTGGCGTTCCGAAAACGCCAAGTTAACGAGATGCCCATGAGGACATGGGTGAACTTGGCTAACAGTGTCGGAAACTTTTTAAAATTTCAATATTGACCCAAAATTGACCAAGTTACTCTAGATTTATCGATAAACTATGATTCAGAGGCTGACACAAGGAAAAGCATAGTTTCATATTTAATAGTACCGCGGCCTGCCGTACTTGCCGCGCCACGCGCCCCGCTCACCCCGCGCCGAAAGCAGATTCCTTTGTTCAGCGCGAGAGGCAGGCTGTTGTAAACAAGCCAGCGCCGAGCCATCAGAAATGACACCCACTGTACTTCAAACTTACTTTATGAGAGAACTGTCATATATTTTGAGCAGAAAATTTTACACCTGTGTTCAGAATTGAATGGGCTTCCTTCGAGCGCAGACAAACTCACGATACGACCATTCACGACGGACGAACGACGCTATAACTTCAGATTTCAGTACCGTTTTTGCTTTGATTCGTTCAAAACCGGAAGTGACGCAACCGATATCAATAAATTTTGCGGATTAGATTCGCGCTGTTCATGTCAACATCTGATTTAATTTTTATCACCATTGAACTGATATTTACGATTTTATTAGCAATCGAAAATTTGACGAAAATTGACTGAGTGAAATTTGCTTTTTCAACTCAACGCGCTTTGAAAAGGAGAAATATATTGATTTCATATGTCAATTATGAAAGTTTGGTAATTCCATCAGCTTTCAGAAAATATAAATTTTGTTACGATCGGACCATAATTATTGAATCAATTGCGAAATTAAAAAGTTTAGAGAGTTTGGCTACCAGAAATTTTCGACCTGCTACGATGTTTTTTACAATGCATTATTTACAACTAAGTATATTTAGAAAAAGTTTACAATTACATTATACTTTCAGAATATGTTGACTGTAATGATATTTAATTGTAAAGCATGGACATATTGAGCATTGAACTTGTGTCAGTTTTTATAAAAACTTTGATGCTTTCGTGACCGGAAGTGACGTCATCGACATTCATGAAATCTATGGATCCGACTTAAGCTGTCATGGAGCAATAGTGACCCAATTTTCATCATTATCGGACATATATTGACTGTTTTATAGACGCTCAAAATATTCATGAAACTTATGTTGTCATTCTGACCGATACCACGATTTTTCGACCTGGGGCGCTGGGGAAAACCGTTGGTTGGATGGCCCCATATGAAATTAGAAAAAGTTTGCAATTAGAATGAGCTACACGATGATGTAAATTTTGTAACAATCCGACCATTAATAACGGAGTTATTCGAGATACTAGTTTTTCACTTATTCGATGACCTTGACCTTAGTTTTGGGTCAAGGTCAAAACAAAACCTCTCGGTTCTGCGCATCAATCACGCCTAACGATTGAAGAAGAAAAAAATGGAAAATTTCAAAAATTGCGACATGTATCGCGAAAAACAAAAAAAACATAACAAACATCCAAACGAGATGCCCATGAGGAGGACATGGGTGAACTTGGCTAACAGTGTCGGAAACTTTTTAAAATTTCAATATTGACCCAAAATTGACCAAGTTTCTCTAGATTTATCGATAAACTATGATTCAGAGGCTGACACAAGGAAAAGCATAGTTTCATATTTAATAGTACCGCGCGGCCTGCCGTACTTGCCGCGCCACGCGCCCCGCTCACCCCGCGCCGAAAGCAGATTCCTTTGTTCAGCGCGAGAGGCAGGCTGTTGTAAACAAGCCAGCGCCGAGCCATCAGAAATGACACCCACTGTACTTCAAACTTACTTTATGAGAGAACTGTCATATATTTTGAGCAGAAAATTTTACACCTGTGTTCAGAATTGAATGGGCTTCCTTCGAGCGCAGACAAATTCACGATACGACCATTCACGTCGGACGAACGACGCTATAACTTCAGATTTGAGTACCGTTTTTGCTTTGATTCGTTCAAAACCGGAAGTGACGCAACCGATATCAATAAATTTTGCGGATTAGATTCGCGCTGTTCATGTCAACATCTGATTTAATTTTTATCACCATTGAACTGATATTTACGATTTTATTAGCAATCGAAAATTTGACGAAAATTGACTGAGTGAAATTTGCTTTTTCAACTCAACGCGCTTTGAAAAGGAGAAATATATTGATTTCATATGTCAATTATGAAAGTTTGGTAATTCCATCAGCTTTCAGAAAATATAAATTTTGTTACGATCGGACCATAATTATTGAATCAATTGCGCGAAATTAAAAAGTTTAGAGAGTTTGGCTACCAGAAATTTTCGACCTGCTACGATTTTTTTTACAATGCATTATTTACAACTAAGTATATTTAGAAAAAGTTTACAATTACATTATACTTTCAGAATATGTTGACTGTAATGATATTTAATTGTAAAGCATGGACATATTGAGCATTGAACTTGTGTCAGTTTTTATAAACTTTGATGCTTTCGTGACCGGAAGTGACGTCATCGACATTCATGAAATCTATGGATCCGACTTAAGCTGTCATGGAGCACAAGTGACCCAATTTTCATCATTATCGGACATATATTGACTGTTTTATAGACGCTCAAAATATTCATGAAACTTATGTTGTCATTCTGACCGATACCACGATTTTTCGACCTGGGGCGCTTGGGAAAAAACCGTTGGTTGGATGGCCCCATATGAAATTAGAAAAAGTTTGCAATTAGAATGAGCTACACGATGATGTAAATTTTGTAACAATCCGACCATTAATAACGGAGTTATTCGAGATACTAGTTTTTCACTTATTCGATGACCTTGACCTTAGTTTTGGGTCAAGGTCAAAACAAAACCTCTCGGTTCTGCGCATCAATCACGCCTAACGATTGAAGAAGAAAAAAATGAAAAATTTCAAAAATTGCGACCTGTATCGCGAAACAAAAAAATGTTAACTAACAAACATACATACATACATACATACATACATACATCCAAACATACGAGATGCCCATGAGAACATGGGTGAACTTGGCTAACAGTGTCGGAAACTTTTGAAAATTTCAATATTGACCCAAAATTGACCATGTTACTCAAGATTTATTGATAAACTATGATTCAGAGGCTGACACAAGGAGAAGCATATTTTCATATTTAATAGTACCGCGGCCTCCCGTACTTGCCGCACCACGCGCATCCCGAGTCGAGAGCAGATTCCTTTGTTCAGCGCGAGAGGCAGGCTGTTGTAAACAAGCCAGCGCCGAGCCATCAGAAATGACACCCACTGTACTTCAAACTTACTTTATGATGAGAGAACTGTCATATATTTTGAGCAGAAAATTTTACACCTGTGTTCAGAATTGAATGGGCTTCCCTCGAGCGCAGACAAATTCACGATACGACCATTCACGTCGGACGAACGACGCTATAACTTCAGATTTGAGTACCGTTTTTGCTGTGATTCGTTCGAAACCGGAAGTGACGCAACCGATATCAATAAAATTTTGCGGATTAGATTCGCGCTGTTGATGTCAACACCTGATTTAATTTTTATCACCATTGAACTGATATTTACGATTTTATTAGCAATCGAAAATTTGACGAAAATTGACTGAGTGAAATTTGGTTTTTCAACTCAACGCGCTTTGAAAACGACAAATATATTGATTGCATATGTCAATTATGAAAGTTTGGTAATTCCATCAGCTTTTCCGAAAATGTAAATTTTGTTACGATCGGACCATAATTAATGAATATATTGCGAAATTAAAAAGTTTAGAGATTTTGGCTACCAGCAATTTTCGACCTGCTACGATTTTTTTTACGATGCATTATTTACAACTAAGTATATTTAGAAAAAGTTTACAATTACATTACACTTTCAGAATATGTTGACTGTATTGATATTTAATTGTTAAGCATGGACATATTGAGCATTGAACTTGGGTCATTTTTTTAAAACTTTGATGCTTTCGTGACCGGAAGTGACGTCATCGACATCCACAATATTTTAGGATACGTCTTAGTATGTTGCGGATAACATATAAACCAATTTTTATTACCATCGGACATGTATTGACGGTTTTATAAGCGTTCGAAATATTCATGAAATATTTGTTGACATTTGGAATGATACCACGATTTTTCGACCTGGGGGGCTTGGGAAAACCGTTGGTTGAATGGTCCAATATATGATTAAAAAAAAAGTTTTGCAATTGGAATGAGCTACACGATGATGTAAATTATGTAATCATACGACCATTATGAAAGGAGTTATTCGAGATACTAGTTTTTCACTTATTCGATGACCTTGACCTTAGTTTTGAGTCAAGGTCAAAACAAAACCTCTCGGTTCTGCGCATTATTCATGCCTAGCGATTGAAGAAAAAATCAATTGAAAATATCAAAAATTGCGACCTGTATCGCGAAACAAAAAAATGTTTACAAACATCCAAACATCCAAACTTACAAACGCGACTGACCAACGTAACTTGGCGTTATGATTACGCCAAGTTAATAACAAACGAGATGCCCATGAGGACATGGGTGAACTTGGCTAACAGTGTCGGAAACTTTTTAAAATTTCAATATTGACCCAAAATTGACCAAGTTACTCTAGATTTATCGATAAACTATGATTCAGAGGCTGACACAAGGAAAAGCATAGTTTTATATAATAGTACCGCCGCCTGCCGTACTTGCCGCGCCACGCGCCCCGCTCACCCCGCGCCGAAAGCAGATTCCTTTGTTCAGCGCGAGAGGCAGGCTGTTGTAAACAAGCCAGCGCCGAGCCATCAGAAATGACACCCACTGTACTTCAAACTTACTTTATGAGAGAACTGTCATATATTTTGAGCAGAGAAAATTTTACACCTGTGTTCAGAATTGAATGGGCTTCCTTCGAGCGCAGACAAATTCACGATACGACCATTCACGACGGACGAACGACGCTATAACTTCAGATTTCAGTACCGTTTTTGCTTTGATTCGTTCAAAACCGGAAGTGACGCAACCGATATCAATAAATTTTGCGGATTAGATTCGCGCTGTTCATGTCAACATCTGATTTAATTTTTATCACCATTGAACTGATATTTACGATTTTATTAGCAATCGAAAATTTGACGAAAATTGACTGAGTGAAATTTGCTTTTTCAACTCAACGCGCTTTGAAAAGGAGAAATATATTGATTTCATATGTCAATTATGAAAGTTTGGTAATTCCATCAGCTTTCAGAAAATATAAATTTTGTTACGATCGGACCATAATTATTGAATCAATTGCGAAATTAAAAAGTTTAGAGAGTTTGGCTACCAGAAATTTTCGACCTGCTACGATTTTTTTTATACAATGCATTATTTACAACTAAGTATATTTAGAAAAAGTTTACAATTACATTATACTTTCAGAATATGTTGACTGTAATGATATTTAATTGTAAAGCATGGACATATTGAGCATTGAACTTGTGTCATTTTTTATAAACTTTGATGCTTTCGTGACCGGAAGTGACGTCATCGACATTCATGAAATCTATGGATCCGACTTAAGCTGTCATGGAGCACAAGTGACCCAATTTTCATCATTATCGGACATATATTGACTGTTTTATAGACGCTCAAATATTCATGAAACTTATGTTGTCATTCTGACCGATACCACGATTTTTCGACCTGGGGCGCTTGGGAAAACCGTTGGTTGGATGGCCCCATATGAAATTAGAAAAAGTTTGCAATTAGAATGAGCTACACGATGATGTAAATTTTGTAACAATCCGACCATTAATAACGGAGTTATTCGAGATACTAGTTTTTCACTTATTCGATGACCTTGACCTTAGTTTTGGGTCAAGGTCAAAACAAAACCTCTCGGTTCTGCGCATTATTAATGCCTAGCGATTGAAGAAAAAATACAATAGAAAATATCAAAAATTGCGACCTGTATCGCGAAACAAAAAAAATGTTAACAAACAAACATCCAAACATCCCGAGATGCCCATGAGAACATGGGTGAAACTTGGCTAACAGTGTCGGAAACTTTTGAAAATTTCAATATTGACCCAAAATTGACCATGTTACTCAAGATTTATTGATAAACTATGATTCAGAGGCTGACACAAGGAGAAGCATATTTTCATATTTAATAGTACCGCGGCCTGCCGTACTTGCCGCACCACGCGCATCCCGAGTCGAGAGCAGATTTCCTTTGTTCAGCGCGAGAGGCAGGCTGTTGTAAACAAGCCAGCGCCGAGCCATCAGAAATGACACCCACTGTACTTCAAACTTACTTTATGAGAGAACTGTCATATATTTTGAGCAGAAAATTTTACACCTGTGTTCAGAATTGAATGGGCTTCCCTCGAGCGCAGACAAATTCACGATACGACCATTCACGTCGGACGAACGACGCTATAACTTCAGATTTGAGTACCGTTTTTGCTGTGATTCGTTCGAAACCGGAAGTGACGCAACCGATATCAATAAAATTTGCGGATTAGATTCGCGCTGTTGATGTCAACACCTGATTTAATTTTTATCACCATTGAACTGATATTTACGATTTTATTAGCAATCGAAAATTTGACGAAAATTGACTGAGTGAAATTTGGTTTTTCAACTCAACGCGCTTTGAAAACGACAAATATATTGATTGCATATGTCAATTATGAAAGTTTGGTAATTCCATCAGCTTTCCGAAAATGTAAATTTTGTTACGATCGGACCATAATTAATGAATATATTGCGAAATTAAAAAGTTTAGAGATTTTGGCTACCAGCAATTTTCGACCTGCTACGATTTTTGTTACGATGCATTATTTACAACTAAGTATATTTAGAAAAAGTTTACAATTACATTACACTTTCAGAATATGTTGACTGTATTGATATTTAATTGTTAAGCATGGACATATTGAGCATTGAACTTGGGTCATTTTTTTAAAACTTTGATGCTTTCGTGACCGGAAGTGACGTCATCGACATCCACAATATTTTAGGATACGTCTTAGTATGTTGCGGATAACATATAAACCAATTTTTATTACCATCGGACATGTATTGACGGTTTTATAAGCGTTCGAAATATTCATGAAATATTTGTTGACATTTGGAATGATACCACGATTTTTCGACCTGGGGGGCTTGGGAAAACCGTTGGTTGGATGGTCCAATATATGATTAAAAAAAGTTTGCAATTGGAATGAGCTACACGATGATGTAAATTATGTAATCATACGACCATTATGAAAGGAGTTATTCGAGATACTAGTTTTTCACTTATTCGATGACCTTGACCTTAGTTTTGAGTCAAGGTCAAAACAAAACCTCTCGGTTCTGCGCATTATTCATGCCTAGCGATTGAAGAAAAAATCAATTGAAAATATCAAAAATTGCGACCTGTATCGCGAAACAAAAAAATGTTTACAAACATCCAAACATCCAAACTTACAAACGCGACTGACCAACGTAACTTGGCGTTATGATTACGCCAAGTTAACAAGAGGCCCATGGGTACATGGGGGAACTTGGCGAACTGCATCCAAACAATTGCAACAATTTCTGAATCGGGCCAAAATTGGCCAAAATCGGCCAAAAATTACCTAAGTTATCATGCCTTTTATGTTGAAAATCATTATGATTGCAAAGTGATTCTTGGGAAATGAAACATCATAACGTACAAATCATCATTACGTTATAATATATACAATAAGATGAATTAGTTGGCCGATTTTGAAATTTTCCTTATGCAGTTCGACAAGTTCCCCCATGTTCCCTTGGGCCTCTTGCTTGTGTAGCGCGAGAGGCGCTGCGATTTGACCTGATTCCCACAGCCAGCCGCCTTTCTCAAGCAGCGCGCTGGGGCGCTGTGGATTCCTTTGTTCTGCGCGACAGGGCGGCTGCAGTGAAGAGCCAGCAGAATTGACACCCACTGTACTTCAAACTTACTTTGTGAGAAAACTGTTGGGTATTAAGAGCTGAAAATTATACACATTGTTCAGAATTGAATGGGCTTCCTTCTCGAGCAAACCAATTCAAAATACGACCATTCGCGACAGAGAAACGACGCGGTAACTTCAGATTTTAGTCGAATTTTAACTTTCACTCGTTCGTGACCGGAAATGACATCAGCGACATCCCCAAAATAATCATCATTCGGTACACGCTCTCCATGGTAACATTTTACCCACGTTTTGTGACCCTCGAACGAATATTGTCGATTTTACAAGTGATCGAAAAAAAATTGCCAATTTTAGCTGTTTTCCGAACTTTTACCGGCGATTCGTGAGAAAACTACGCATAATTCCTGCTGTTACACAGTGTACGAAATGTTACTCGAAAAGTAACCTTCAGATTCATGTTTAAATTTTTAAAATCGACCCAGTAGTATTTAACATATTGGGGTGTTAATGCATTTGGGGGGTCACTTTTTAAACTTTAAGCTCAGTTTGTGAGAAAACTATAAGACATAAACAATTAGATTAATAAGTTTCAAGTTTGGAAGTGTATGGGCTACCTTCAGGTGCAAACATTTTTACGATACGACCATTAACGACGGAGAAATAAAGCGATAAATTCGGATTGCACAGCTAAATAACGTTGTTTTGCTCGTAACCGGAAGTGACGTCATCGACATAAAAAAACCACTTATCTTCCGATAGCCAGTGCTTCTGTGAACATTCGACCCAATTTTTATGACCATCCATCGAATATTGTTGAAGTTATAAGCGATGGAAAAATGTGGTAAAACACTACCACAAATTTTCGAGTGGGGGGGCTACGGGGCGAAATATGCATATTTTTTCATGATATTTGACATGGAAAGTTGGCGAATAAATCAGACTACAAGGGACTGTAAATTTTTTAAAAATCGCACCGTAGGTTAAGATGATATCAAGGATTGAAAAATTCACAACGTGACCTTGACCTTAATATGAGGTCAAGGTCAAAACAAAATCTCTCGGTTCTGCGCATTATAAGTCACAATCATTTTTTTAAAAAAAAATCCGAGAAATTTTCAAAATTGCTTTATAAGCACTCAAAATATTCATGAAACTTTTGTTGCCATTTGGACCGATACCACTTTTTTTCGACCTTAGACGCTTGGGAAAACCATTGGTTGGATCGCCGTATATGTATTTAGAAAAAGTTTGCAATTTGAATGAGCTACACGATGGTGTAAAGTTTTAAACAATCGGACCATTATTAACGGAGTTATTCGAGATACAAGTTTTTCACTTATTCGATGACCTTGACCTTAGTTTTTGGTCAAGGTCAAAACAAAACCTCTGGGTTCTGCGCATCATTGACGCCTAACGATTGGCGAAGAAAAAAATGGAAAATTTCAAAAATTGCGACCTGTATCGCGAAACAAAAAAAGTGTTACATACATCCAAACATCCAAACATCCAAACCGAGATGCCCATGAGGACATGGGTGAACTTGGCGAACAGTGTCAGAAACTTTTTTAATTTTTAAAATTGACCCCAAATTGACCATGTTATCCTGGATTTAACGATAAACAATGATTCAGAAGCTTACCAACGCAACAGGATGAGCACTGGTATCATTGAGTTCTTAATCTTCGTTATGATCATCAGTGATCATCAGTGATCATATGAGAAACTTTTAAAATGTCTAAAATTTACCCAAACTTTACTAAGTTCCTCTGCATTTATCGATGATCTAATATTTCATTCGATGTCCTTGCATATTTTATTAAATAGTACCGCGGCCTGCCATACATGCCACGCCCTGCGACCCGAGGGCGGATCTGTGGCGGCCTTTGTGCTAAGGGCTTAGTCTGGCTATTGACAGCAGTAATTGCTGTGCCGGGTCCAAAGTGAATTCGGGATAACTCATGCCTGGTGCGAGCGCCACGCATTGCTACTCTGCGAGGCAAACAGCGGTCATTAAAAATGTGAGTGTCATTAGATTTACTGACACTCCTTTAGCGTCGTGGCAATTGAACAGTTTCCGCGACCTATTTCTGGAACTACTAAGCTTGTAGGTTTGAGTGTTTGGAAATCTCGAACGAAAATATAACCGAAACGATAGTTAAGCTTTTTGTTTTTACCTGCGAAATAATGTATGAGAATTCAATCGTCATAACTGTTTAATTTGTGTTTTTTTTAATTTTGTTATTGTTGTGCGCGTTCGTCGTTACCGTCTTTGATCGAAGTTGGATGTGTTAAATTCAGAATTCGTGCCACTCGGTCCTGCGATTTTTATGGCCCTTTGTTTGTTGGGTGTTGGGGTTGGGATGATGTGAGGGTGTAT